>JAQIWE010003823.1:0-11394 GCA_034698565.1 Campodea plusiochaeta | reverse complement strand
GGTAGCCTAGGCCTACAGAATAGGCGGTAGGTAGCCTAGGCCTACAGAATAGGCAGTAGGTAGCCTAGGCCTACAGAATGGGAGGTAGGTAGCTGATTCCTACTAGGCTTATAGAACAGCGGTAGGGTAGGTAGCCTAGGCCTACATAATGAGGGAGGGTAAGGTCAGGTTCTGTAATCTTAGCTTCAGTGTTCGGTAGGTCAATCTCCATTCTCAGATAGGTCAATCTCCATTCTCGGATAGGTCAATCTCCATTCTCGTTTAGGTCAATCTCCATTCTCGGATATGTCAATCTCCATTCTTGGATAGGTCAATCTCCATTCTCGGATAGGTCAGTCTCCATTCTCTGATAGGTGGTAAGGTCAGGTTTAGTAAGCTTAGCTTCGGCCTTCAGTAGGTCAATCTCCATTCTCGGTTAGGTAATCAGTATGGTAGGCCCAGGGGGTACAAATGTTTAGCACAACTCATTACTGTGTGGTAGCCTATGCTACCATACCATTACATGATATCGACAATCAAACAACCGATCATGGGATTCTGGCTGCTAATAACGCTATGTAGCCTATCTTTAATGTAAGCTAGGCCTAACGTAAAAAATTACAGAACCTGGAAAAAACACCTGATGTTTTGAAAATTTAAAGATTTTTTTTACGGTAACTTAAAATGAAGTTATCTCAAAACTAAAGATAGTTTCTGAAAATTGAAACATGTACCTTAAGTGGGTAATTTTTTTTTCTATTTATTTTAATATTTGCTATTTATTGATGCAAAATACTCATTTAGTTAGAATCAGTTTCCTTCTAAATATCCATTCCAACACAAGATTTAAAGTACTCAACTTTACACAGCATTTAAAATAAAACTGGGTTTTTCTGAAGGAAGCAGTAAACTTAGATTTGTAGTACAACACCTCAAGACTGTTTTAAGCCGAGGTTCATGTTTTCGTGTTAAAAATGTAAAAATACCATTGAATAGCCTGGGAGATGTACTCTCTGAAGATGTCCTTTTTTTTAAAGAGGAAATTTAAAGAGACTATGCGAAAAATTCATGAAGTTGGGTACTTTTAAGAACTTCAGAAATTTAAGTTCTTGTAGAAGATGTAGAATCCAAGTTCAGGAATTTTTTGCACCAGTTTAAGTTCACTCAATTTAGAAAACAAAAATATCACCAGAAAGTACATTTTCCAAGTTTCAATGGTATTTTTATTTTCATGGTGAAAGTTGACGATTAAAATTCCTGAAGAAAAGTTGATTGAAGATTGTCTCCGGACATATAAAGTTTAACTGACTGTATCACCACTGAAGGAATTAAAGAAAATGGCAAACGATATAGTCAGAAAGCTGACTATACTTAGACGGCAATAATCAATACTGGTTAATGGTATCAGGTTTCTCTTCTTTAAGGGTAATCTTGTTTGGTTATTTGGTAATCACACCTAAATGACCAATGATTATAGGTTTTAAACAAGACAAGTATTAGGTCTATAATTTCATTACTTTTAATGCTTGATCAACATCAGTTTGTACGGTAGCATGAACCAATCTGAATGGGAACACAAAATGGTCTAGTGATACTGGCAAGTAAAAACAAGAAAATTTATTTTTTATACAGTATGTCGGTAGGGACTAGGGAGTTTGAATAGGGGACTGAAAAATCATAGTATTTTTTAATTTGATCAGTTTTAATCCAATGGCAATGGGACTCCCCCCCATGATAACATCCCTGTACCGTACAATAAATATCTGAATATTATATGATTATATTTCATATATATTAAAAGTTACCCTAAAAATCTGATTGCTTTTCTTTTAAGAATCAAAAACTTTTATTAAAAATAGTTAATCTTTTCAATTTTAATTGTAAAAAGTTAAAATTTTGAATGTACGGTTATAAGTGGCAAGTGCTGATCTTTTCTTTGGAAAGAATACTACAGTTTTTTTTCTGAATGATCATTTAGGGCTATATTTTGTATTTATAGATTGAAATTGACTGTTGATATATAGTTTCCTATTTTGTTTGAATTGAACGAAATTTTAACAAATAATTGCAGTTCTTCCAGTTGTTAGAAAGAACTTTAGCAGACAAAAATACCTGAACCTGTACTTCACAATCATTGCAGAAAATAAATGGTATTGTAATGTTATTTATGAAAAAACTATGATAATTATATTGCAATCAATAATATTTTTTCGACTAAGTAATAAATGTTAACTTGTAAGTTGTAACAATTTCATTTGCAATATGTTTAATCATGTTAAAACAGTTACTTGTATTGGTTAGATAGGCTTGTGACGTATTCAATAAACTTAGTTTCTCTCTCTTGAAATAAAAGTGACTAAATTTTCTAATGGTACAATTGATAAAAAAATTATAGTAATAGCCTAAATGAAAATCATTCGTGTAGTAACTAGATAACTAATTACTTTATGTTACGTTTTCTACAGCCTGCCAGAAATAAATTTTTATGCACAACCCCGAACCTGGTGCTTTGGTTATAGATACAGCATACAGGAGAGTTTAAAATCTGGATTCCTTGAGTTTTCTTTACTACTTTTTAATGCCTTGTTAAAACTGTCAGAGTATCCTAAAATCAGTTGTGAGCCCCAGTTTACCATTTCCCTTGTTTCTTATACAACTCGGAATCCTGGAGAAAAGAGAATTTAATTTGTGTAAGAAACCATAAATAGTATTCTCTTCACATTGTTTCTCCACCAGCGTTTTTATGTCTCATTCGGGTATTACAATATAACTTTTGACACCTTGAATCGGAAATTGTAGAGTGAATAATAAATTGATCAATTGATAGAAGGTAAAAACTGTCCGTTTAATAAAACATGCACTTTTGAAACGTTTTGGCATATTGACCTTCGTAAAGAAACTTATGTTTTTTAAGGGAAGGGAGTCGACTGAAAAGTTCCGAAAAATCACGCTTTCAGGTCTCTTGTTGTGACTTCATTAATAGTATTTTAGAATTTTGCAAACTACCGCACTCTAGATATTTTTTTAAATACTGCAGGAAACAAAATTTTAATTCATTGTTTTATTATTTATTGATGATATAACAGACACAAAATGCTTTCGGTTTCCGTTTTGTTTTTATCTGTTTAAAAATGAGTTTGCAATAAACTCGAGAATTTACGAAAGAGTATTCTTTTCTGTTTGCTGAGATAGGATGGCCAATGCTATTTCTGAATGCAGTCAGGATTAAAATTACTGATGATTGACTTCATTTCTCAACAAAACTGTAAGATACATTGTTCTCCAGTATCTCTCCTGATGATTATGAGGGCTTAACGTAAAACCAGTTGTGAAGATGTGTCTCGTCAGTCGTCACTTTGCACTAGTGGGGTTATAGGAGATCTGTTACTTCCGAAAGCTGCATAATTTGGCTTTCATCTTGCATTTCTAGAAGTTTTTGTTTTCCTGATCTAATTCACATGTGACTATTTTTAACTGATGAACGTATATTTTGACCCTCATTGCCAACTTAATCTTTAATTGGTATCATAGCGAGTGACTTGCTGACGTACTTTTATGTTCTCTGTGAAGAAAATTAAGATAGCCGGCGCTTTTGTTTCTATCAAGGTAAAAAAGAAACTTGTTAGTTAGGTAGATGATGGAGTGATCAGCATTTAAAGCTGATATATTTTTTTTAATTAGTAATTATAGACTTTTGTGGATTGTAAGTCTTACATTGTTGTAACATGATCTTTGCACCAATAATAATTAAGATTAGCAATATATTGCTTTGTTGAGATTTTCCAGTCGTATCTCAAAATAATTTTACAATGATTATAATACCAGTACTGTTCAACGAGTATTTTTTTTAGTATATTTATTTATTGTCGAAGATAGTTCATTAGTTCATCATCATTACCGTCACTTCCAAATGCCTGTTTCATTTTTTATATCATGTCGAATTAGAAGTTATAAACCATTAAAATTTCCACAAACGTTACATTTAAACTCCAACAGAATGACTATAACGTACTAATATGCCAAGGGAGAAGGTACTAAACTAAAGTAGAACATAATATTATGCAATATTTTTGTTAATGTTGGTCAATCTTTTGAAATTGCTTATATTATTGTCGAAACCAATAATTGCAGAAGGGGTTTCTAACGAGTGAACCTTTGCTAGCTCAGACTTGTTTCGTTTACGCCAAATAGAGGCTCGAACTCGGCTCAGTCTTCAAAAGCTCGGACTCGTTTCGGAATGAAGTCTAGCCGGCTCGTTAAAGGCTTGCTTGACAAGTCGAGCCGGTTCTTTTTAACCTGAAAGTAGGCCTAGATCCGGTCCCATTAAAGATTCGATTTTTAGCAAGTCGAAAAAAGGCACGATTTTGATCAAGTCGTCGTTAAAGGCTCGATATCATAGTCGTGCCGACACGATGAACCCTGACCGAGGCGGATTACTGTTTCATTATTCTTAAGAGGGGACGGGAGTTGATTGAAAAATCGGTAAAAATCACGCGTTCGGGCGACTTCTTTTGGCTGTATCTGGGTTACCTTTACGAATTTTGGAATTGCACAAACGCCGCGCATGAGATTATTGCATTCTTTAAATACTACCCCAAGTAAAATGTATATTTATTATATCATGTGTTTTCTATTACGGAAACCGAGCAAATTTTCTGCCGTTTCCGTATTAATAAAAATGTTTTACAATAAATATAAATTTTGCTTGGGATAGTATTTAAAGAATGTAATAATCTCATGCGCGGCGTTTGTGGAATTCCAAAATTCATAAAGGTAACCCAGATACAGCCAAAAGAAGTCGCCCGAACGCGTGATTTTTACCGATTTTTCAATCGACTCCCGTCTTCTCTTAAGAAGGATGGACAAATCTCACAATATTAATTCAAATAGTCCTATTAGGGTGCTTGATGATACCTTGATAATCGAATCCGCCATCGCAGTCCTGTTCAAGCTTTAATATAATAATAATATTCTTTCTTTGATTGACGAAGGCAGTTCTGCTTTTATGCTTATATTGGTGGTGAAGAGCAGACTTGGTTCGTAGATTCCTACAACATTCAGTATAATATCATAACTTTTGTTATTTAAAGTAATATTGTGAAATTTTATCGTTCATAAGAATTTTAAACATGGTTTCCAATTTCCGAACACTTACTACCGGTACGGTGGATAATAGAAGGTATTTAGTGTGTGACAGACTCTGTTTAGTGACGTTTTTTATTGTAGGTGATTAAGATGATATAGCACAATCCTAAAAAAGTAGAATTAAACGCTGTTAGCGTTAATTTTTTATGTTTTATAGGTTATGTTTTATTTTATGTACTGACCGCTTTTATTTGATTTTAGTTTGGGCCTGAGGATACTACTGCGTATCGAAACTGGTTGCCAATAAATTATAATATATACAGAGAAGGCTACAAATTTTGTGTTTTCATATAGACTAGAGCTTTTATGAAAACATTTAAAAATGAAACATCAAATTGACACTTATTTAGAATCAGAATAAATTGTCTTGCGAATTTTTTATTTATAGTTTGCTATACCTGTCTCTAACTGTTATCAGAATATTATGGATTCGATATTTGCCAAAGTTCCATCGATCGACTCGAAAATTAATATGTGGCATGACAATATATTACTGAGAACTTTTACTATTATACTTTACTATATCTACAGATGTGGTCGTTATTGGATATGTTGCTCGATATTTGTGAAATATTGAACCATTTTTGGAAGCAGGATAAAATCGTCCTTTGAATAAATATATGGTTCCCTATACGTATCTCGAGCCGTTATCGGATTTATCGCTTCTATATTCGCCAAAGTTCGAAATAAAAATATGAGCTTGAATTATTTTCTGAGAATTTTATATATATACTTCCCTATACCTATATCTGTAGCCGTTATTAAAGTTATCGACTAGACATTTCTGAAATTTCGATCGATTCTATATTCGTCGATATCGGTTGAATTTTAAAATTCGAATATTTTTTGGAGTCAGGGTTAAATCGCCCTACTTATATACTTCTCTATACCTATCTCTCACCGTTTTTGGATTTCTCGACTCGATATTCCTCAAAATTCGATCGATCGTCTCGAAAATAAAAATGTGAACTGGATTATTTTTTCTGAGGTTTCTTTTCTATAGAATTCCCTATGTGCCTATCTCTAGCTGTTTAGGGACGGTTTCTCGCCACGGACAGACAGGCAGACCTAGCCCGAGGACAATAGAAGCTTTCTGCGCTTCGCTGCAGGTCGCATCAAAAAACATTACTGTAAAACTATATTACTGTGACAATTATAAATACTGCATATGAATTCTAAATTTATAAGATTATTATTACCGTTGAATTACATTCTGTGAGGTGAAATTAATGACAATCAAATTAAAGATTTGTTTTCCTTTTTCAGGTAGAGAGTGACTGTAAAACATCAGCAGTATGGAAGCACGCCAGCGAAGAAAGGTCAGTTGAAAAAATTCAATTATTATTATATATCATACCGGTAGTTCATAGCTGAAGTTATCAATACATTAGAATGTGTGTTACTTCGCAGGAGTATTTCAATAGATGGTTTAATTACATGATTAATGTTGTTTTTGCTTTATTATATTGAAGTGAAATGATGGACGCGATCATAAATAAATGTTCTAGAAATCAAGACAGATGAACTTTTTGAGAAGTTTAACAGCATAGTTTATGCAGGTGATTTTTATTTGATCAGTTTCCAAGAATTTTATAATGACAAATTACAGAGTTTTTCTTTCGTAAGCCATAAATTGACCATTTATGCATGCAATCCAATATAAATTATACATGAGCAACAGCACACAGTATATACTTATAATGTGTCGTTTTAACGTCAGTTTATTGTTGGTGCTGCAGAGTAATATGTAGTGGGAAAAAAAGTTCAATGTGTACGAGTGGAACTTCGTAGCAAATAATGTAACTTTTCAGGCAAATTAATTTATTATTATGGTAAACTGAAAAATGTTTGTAACTTCCTACAAATTGTACTTTACGTCCTGAAAATTATTTTAAAAGCTTAGTTTATAAATTATATCAGTATTGTGTTGAGAGCTTGAGACAAATTAGAAATCGTACTGTATTTACGTCTTGTCTTTTTGAAAACTATATCTTATATAGAATGTTATATTTTCTCGTATGGTGACAGAGCATTTGTATGGGATGAATGTGAGGCAGCATAATAAATATTTTTGATCCGTTAGTTTTAGATTTTTAGTAAAACGCACAGCAGTATGGGCTATACTTTCAGGAATAACATTTTGATGAGTTGACGAAATCGGTTCCTGTATTTATAAATTCGTGAATAACATGCTGGTTTCATACTTGCATTACGTTAATATTTTCTGTGCTTTATAAGATTATACCAAATTAGCAACTACTATAATCACAGGAACCGGGAGACTCAATTTTCAGTTGAAACTAGCGAAATTCATTAAAATCTATAATTTCTGATGTAAAATTGTATGTAATTGCATCGTTGTAAAGATTTTCCTTTGGACTCTTCATTCTCGTAATTATACTACATCACTAATTCATTCGTTTTTCTGAGTAGCTCAATTTCTACCAATCGTAAATTCGTTACCGATTCGTTCGTTTTCTCAGCTTAGCTTTCACGTAATGTTATAGTTCTCCACTAATATTTTTTTCATTACGATCCGAAGTTTTTTTAGCGTTATTGTAATACAATAATTAGGGGATTCAAGATTTATATTCAGAGGCGAAATCTTTTTATAATTACGTATTTATCTTCGAAAAGGGTCGTAATTATTGTGATGGAGACTTTACAGCTGTTAGAACATTACGGAGGAGTTCGATTTCAGAGTTTCGTTGGAAATATTAAAATATATATACTTTGAGATAGACTCGTTAATGGGCTTTCGGCTTTTAAATGTTATAACAGTGCAGCCAAAACCAGGAGTTTCATTTCAATCTTTCACAGGCAAGTTAAACGCAAATTCTGAGGAATAAAAACAAATTTCCTGGAGAAAAAGTTTACGAGACTGAAGCTTGAGTGTGGAATTTTTGCACATTTCAATTTTCAGAGCAAGAGCAGCTATTTTAGAATTTTTAGTAGTAAAATAAAACGAGTTTTAATTAAATTATACTATTATTTAAAAGAATCCAGTGTTCGAAATTAGCACCAGACCACCGGCATATGCCGATAAATTTCACTGAGGTCTGGTATTTTTAAAAATTCTACTAACCCTCAGGTCTGGCAAGTTATTTTCCTTCATAACTATCCCGAGAAAAGTCGTAAAATAACGTGGTTGGTACTGCTGGAAAGGTCTTTAAAAGAGGATTACATCGTTATTTCTTTAGTTTTACGTAAATCAGGTAATAAAATATAAAAAATTTGAAAATGCGCGATCTTTTGTGGCGCATTTTTAAATTTCGTTACATTTTCCTTTCAGTCGGCATTGTGCTACAGATAACTTTACTGGAAAGATTTTAAATGATTATGAAGCTTTACTTTAATTTGTAAACAACAGTATGCGATATTTTTGTATCTGTAGTGCTGTACCATTTATGATACCTAAGAATTTTTCTCCGACGAAAAACGAGTACACATTGACGAAAATGATGTAAAATAAGTGAGAAATTAATATGTTCATAACTTCATTAAGTATAAACCGATTTGAATGTGGTTTACATCAATTAATGCGTCTTTTCTCCAGCTATTGAATAATGTACATTAGTAGTAAATTTATGTAAAGAACGCAAATAATACGAAAAACTATATATTGAAGAGGAAATCATTATTTTACAAGTACTACTTGTGGGGAAATATCTCTTGGCCCTAAATAAATGTTTAAAGACATCATGTTTATGGAAAATCCCTAATAGACAAATCATGGTTACGAATGTATATTAGTATCCGAATTTAATTTTTATGTAAATACAGAACACTGAACATAAACTTCTTTGGTCTGGTAAAATTTTACAAATACCAGACCTCAGATCTGGTAAGCCAAGGAAGCACAGGTGGTATGAAGTGCAATATGCAAAATTACTGAATTACAGTTTCCAATGAATGCTGAAGGTATTTTTGCTTTATTTAGTGGACTACTAAAATATTACTTAATTGTAGTAATTTATTTTGTCAATTTCTTCTCCAGAGAACAAGTGATTTGTACAAGGTAATTTAAAAATCTTTTAGTCCTGAAGAAAGTGTTAATTTTTGCTAAGTTTATTCAAATTAGAATAATAGTTTGATTTAAAAGAAGAGAATAATTTTCATTTAATCACAGGTTAGAAGAATTAAATTAAAGAATGAGTTCTTCTCAAGTGTGTTTATTTGTTTTAAAACACAGTATTATTTTTCAGGCCCCATCTAAATCTGGATCTCATAACAACAGTGCTTTAAAGAAGAAAAATTCTGGTGGTTCAACAATGCAGAACTTATTTTTTCTACTAGTGTTAGCTGTTGGCTTAATATTACTAACAGGTATGATTCAACTTCACAAAGAACTTTGTTGAGACTGATACTATGATTAACTGTGCACCGTGCACTATAGATGAATTTTCTAACAAGCTGAAACATTTTGCCAGCTGGAAAAAAAAATCTTATTTCAGCAATAACCACCACATTTAATTTTTACACAACTGATTTCATTTCAACATAGAATTTTTATCTCTGAACAGTAAAAGGGGGATAATTAACGCATGATAGCCACCACTTCTTAAAATTCATTAGACTAACATTATTGCATTAATGGTGGTGTCATATTTCTTCCTTTAAAAGTAAAATTACTTAAGGAGTTTGTAGGGTTTGCAGCAGGCACAGAGATACTTCTCTAGGCTTGTGTTTCATTATTTAATTCCCTTTTGAGAATAACAACTGAATTAGAGTTCACAATTTCTTCTCTTAAAGTGTTCGATAGTGAGACTATATGCACAGAAAAACTATTTTCGGTGTTGTTCAAAGAAAAAAATAACAATAGAGATTAAGTAATTTTATTTTTGTCAGTACAAACTGAAAATCCATTAATTATTCTTACTGTACAAATAATTTCTTTTACCAAAGTGTGAACCTATATCTTTTTCTCTTTCAGCACTATTTGAAGATTATCTACCAGTTCGTGTTTATAGTACTATGGTTGAAACATTAAGTTCCGTTCCATTAGCATTAGGATTATTAGAGAGACAATATGCAGTTATAATTGACGCAGGAAGTACTGGATCCCGGGTTTTAGCTTTTGGATTTCATAAATCTCTTGGAGGTAAATTATAAAGTTCTTGTAAAGAGAAAGGAAAAATTCATTTTCTTTTTCTTTTGAATATTTATTTATCAATAATTATGTCTGTATCAGAGCATACATGTTATATTTTAAAAAACTATGGAAAAATGTTTTGTTGTTTTCTAAATAAATAGATTTAGTCTTCTTTAATTTTATTTATTTTATACAGCAATGAGATATTCTCTTTCTAAATTAAACAACAGAGCAGGTACTTGAGATTGTAATATGAGATAAGATTGATTTGAAGTTCATTGATATGTTTTATAAATAAAATAAGTCATCCAGAACAAACTCATTCATTGTATGACATTGAACCATACTTTACAATAAGTGACATCTAATTGATTACACACAAAATGTTGAGATTAAATTAATTGTAACCTTGAAAGATAATACTGTAGTGTAGAGGGAATAGGTAATAATATTTTGGTCATAAAATTTAATTGATATTTTCTATACACTCAATGACAATATTTAACAAATAAATCTGAAAAAAATATAAATGGATATTAATAATTATGTATAAAATGTTTGCATATTTCTTTTTGCTACATTATCTTACTTAACATTTTAACAATAATATTCTTATAGTATCATATCTATTGTTGAATACTGTATTTTCTAAAAAGATGGATTTAGTTTCGTATTATATGGTAAGCAAATTGATTGAAGTGAAGTATGGTATTTATTCAATTTTTAATTTTTTATGCTTGTTACAAGCCTAATCCCTAATGATTATTTGTGTAATGATTGCCACATAATTAAAGAAAAAGTTTTATGGTGCTGGTCTAAATTCTTAGGGAGACATTTCTTTCTAACCAATGCAATATTGAATCCATATTGTTCATGATTAAAATACAGGTAATTGCTAAATGCTAATTCATACGCTTTTTTTTCCAGATGGTAGTTTAAAACTTGATGAAGAATTATTTGTTGAAGTAAAACCTGGTTTATCATCATTTGCAGACACACCAATGAAAGTGAGTTGGATTTTCATTGCTCACCACAATAATGTATACCCCTCTCGCAAACATAAGGCCCAAATGTATTTAAGAAAATTGACAATTTTGACAGCAGAAAGTTTTCTTTACAGTGGTAAACAATAGCGATCCCTTTGTCCACCCCTTTGTTAGGGGATTAGAACTGTCAAA
>JAQIWE010003822.1:0-11396 GCA_034698565.1 Campodea plusiochaeta | reverse complement strand
TAGTGTTTCATCTAGAATTTTTTGGGGGCAGGGCGCATTCAGGTTAAAGTGGGCACATTTTTACGTAATAACAAATTGCCAGGGCACATAAAATGATCGGATAAATGTTTCATTTACATTTTTTAACATTTCTTCCTCAATATTAGACCGATTTCAATGATTTATACACCATTGGAAAGATCTCGTGGAGACCTTTATGTATATAGCGATTATGTATCGTTGGCATTTTCGCGAATAAATGGTTTTGAAACATGGCTGTGATTATTATAGCACAAGGGCGCCCTAAAAGCAGGGCAGGGCGCTGCGCTGCGCCTTCCTAAGACACTCTAAGTGAGACACTAAACAGAAATTAGATGTTACTATTTTAAATACAGAACAGCGCGGAATTCGGCTTTTCATGTTTATTAACATACAATATTCCGTAATTTCTACTATTGAAATTATATAGGAAGGATACGTTGAATCGTTAACAGTAATGGCCTCACAATGTTCATTAGTATTAATGTCAGAGTTGCTAGAACTGTAGACTAAAACATAATTTACGTCGTTAGTACAATTGGTCACTTATTTGCGTATTACGGTTTAAAACATTGTTACACATATCCCATGACATCATATGCATTACACTACATTATCATTTTAAATACACTAAAAGCAAAACAACACTAAAAGCTTGTTTGCATTATACATATATATCAGTTTGATGGCTTCATACTAATTCATTTTTAAGGTAACTTTCCATTTTTAAATTGTTTTCGCATTACTTTTAAAGGTTAAGCTGAATTATGCGTATATACATTACAGTAATGTCCACTCTATTTAATGTTTATTTTTAATTATGAAAACAACATAATATCTACAGTCGGGTACAGTAACGTGTGCCTTTAGGAATATAATGTGACTGAAGTTGTAAACAATTATGATAATACTGTAGAATATAAAATTCCACTTTCTTGATTTGTATCTGCATTTTTTTCTGATTGAATAGAAATGAAATGCCATTGACATTCAAGCTTTCGCAAATTTAGTAGGAGAATCCAAAATTCTATTTAAAAAAATCGATGGTTACGAAAGATATGCAAAGTCCCAAGGCCATGGGCAGTTTTAGACCCCTTTAGGACTAAACTTTTTAAAAAATTACACAAAATAATGAAAAAAGTATTAAGCAAATAAAGTTGAAAATCATCTGAAATAAGTAATTTTCCATTAAAAATCTATGAAAATTACGCATCTTCTTAAAAAATGTTGCAGTTACAGTGTAGTTACACAAAAACTGAAAATTTCTCCAAAATTTCTTCTTTTTTGACCCACCCCCTCCCCCCTACGAAAAACCTAAAACCCCAATACTAAATCACGAAATAGATTAAACCTATATAGATTATTTTCATCCCTCTCATCGGTGATCATATACTCTTAATTTTCCCAGCATTCCTTTATATACTAAACCGACCTCCATTGAAAGTAAGATAAACGTTATTATAATAACACTAAAACACCCATACACCCTTATTTGTTTGAAGAAACGCACATTTCCCGCGCTTTTCATCCCACCATATACTATACAATCATGTACTTGCTCCTTATCAGTTTCCTGCTCCTGGCAATATGTCTACCATTCAACCATTCCAATAACTATTTTTAGTACTCGATTTGCATTTCCTGTATTCAGGGTTGCCTATGTAGGAGTAATGGACATCGGGAAAAGAGGAAAATACACGGAGAAAATTTAGAACTTAAAACACGGGAATTTGAATACATCATTTTTTTAAATGGATTTTCCACCATTTTATACTATAAGGTACTATACTTTTCAGTTTTACAACGGGCCGAAGTTAGAAAATTATATATTACGTTAATATGGAATGTTTGCCTTATTTACATACATTACTTTTTACACAAGGGATCTTTCGGAGTTGTAAAATTCTATCTATCTATTCAAACAAAATATTCTGCTGTTTCTTTTTATAATAGAATGATTACAAGAGCTTGTGAATAATCATAGTGGTTACTCCTTCTACTTTTACCTCAGTTTAGAAAATAATTCTTTATAATTTGGTCGTAGATATCGTGAAAGATATAATATCAAAATAATTAGATGGTGTTTTATATATACAAGTAATGTAATCTTTTAATTCTTTGTTATAAACAACAATAAATAATAAATAGTACCTTTAATAACTTAGAGAGCAATGTATAAATCATTTGATTCTGTGTTTCATATAATGCATTTCAAAAGTATGCCAGAGAGAGAGAGAGAGATAATATATGTTTATTTACATACTCTGTTTACATATATTAAATTGAAAAATGTCACAGAATAACAATATCAAATTAATTACGAAATTTGAACAAAAAAATATATCTTCGTATATATATGATTGAGCAGAATACAAGTTTCTTTTGCAAATGGAATCTCCTTATATATTTCTCCATGAAGAACTTCGTAATAGTGCCTCGAGCACCGATGTACTGTCCGATAACTTCTACACTTTCCAAATCGTATTTTTTTTACAAAATATGAGGAAGTAGGATTGTAATGTCGTTGTTTCTCCTCATGAACTCCTACAGCTTGTTCGAGGTCATCTTCAAACCTGATGGTAGGATCAAATGTGAAACCTTTCTTCTCGTTTTTCTTAAATGCAATGATATCAACACGTTTGTTATAATCACCTTCAGCAAGGCACGATATTTCTTCATATACTTCATAACCGATGTTTCTCAAAGCAATAGCAATCATGGATCGAACACAGTGATGGCGTGCATTTCGTAAAAGACTACCTCTGGAACAGCTGCCAAGGACGTGTGCAAGGGTCTCAATCTTATTGCAGTATCTGCAACGGCGTCCATCAAGGCTTCGGCTGAGGATAGTTCTTACCGGTGCTACGTTAGTGGTCATTTTCATGGCTTGAACCCATTGAGATGTTGACAATTCACATTTTAATTTCAGCATTTTAATTAAATATGGTTCTGACTTATGAATAGCAAATAATAATATTCAGAAATTGAAATTTCTCAGAGTGGATATCGAGCCCATGTTGATCTATTGGCATCTCTTTCTTAGCAATCGCCATGAGTGATAGATGCCAGCCAAAAAATATACTTAATTTTTTACCATATACTGTAGTTGGCAACTCTCCCTGTATATCGTCAGTATACACCTCACGTCGATGCAGATATGATAGAGGATCGATAGTACCGTAATAACTGCGATTTAATCTCATCATGCTATTATGGTATCGATTTGCAAATTTCACATTGTGGATGGGTGCATCTTCTTATTTGGGGAAGCAGGAAATAGGAATTTGAATGAAGGAGGGAGGGGAATACTAACAGAAAAAACGGGGTGAACAGAGGTTGGGTATTTCTGGGGGTTGAAATCAATTATTGGTCTAATATTATTTATTAAATTTAATTTATTAACTCACGAAATAAACATTAAATTGAAATTATTGTAGTAAAACTAGTAATATTTATGTTTGACTTTTTTAACTATTTTCATCTACCTTAGAGTTATTTGCATAATTTATTTCTACCCACCCGGGTTTCGAATTTAACTAAATTCATCATCAGGATCATCTACAACAAATAGAAAAACAGCAATTATAATCCATAAATCAATATTATATAAAAAAAAACTTACATGAAAAGATGTTGAAATCTAACTGTTATGAAACACAACAATATATTAAAAGAATACGTTAGTGAATGAGGTTTAAAAATACATACAATAGTAAAATCGAAGTAACATTCATCCTGCAACTTTTACTTCGATTTTACTGGTGTATGTATTTTTTTTAAATCATTCACTAACGTATTCTTTTAAGATATAGTTGTGTTTCATAACAGTTGGATTTCAACATTTTTTCATGTAAGTTTTTATATATTATATTCATGTATGGACTATAATTTCTGTTTTTCTATTTGTTGTAGATGACCCTGATGATGAATTTTGTTAAATTCGAAACCCGAGTCGGTAGAAATAAATTACTCTAAGGCAGATTTTTATTTCACAATAACCATTAATGCTGATGCTTTTTTAAATGCAATATTGTCCTCACTTTCTCTTAAATTGAACTTCCAATATAAGGGAAGTAAGTTTTTCAAATTTCTAAATTTGTTACGCTCTCCCTTCTTATAGAAAATTATTCAAAATATTCATTAACTCTATTTCCTAACGTGCCATTTGAAACAGTTTTTTACGGTTTTATAATATAATGAATGAATGGATGTTTATTTATTTGCCATTGTATTAGGTCAGTCGGCCCATGATAAATCTTTGCAATACATATACATTTGAGCTGAATGCAGAGAAAATACAAGAAAAATAACATAAGAATAATAGTAACTACAGAGAATATGACCTTGAGTAGAATACAATATAGTAATTAGAGCATTGTATAACAATTATACATAGATAGATCTGAAACGTATATATAGTTATGAAAGAATTCATATACCAATCGAATGTTTACTTTGATGAATCGTTCGTACCCCAAATTATTATAAGGACTAACGTAAAACAAAACAAAACCTTCAAAGATACCACTAATAAAGTAAATTTGTGAGTATATGATGAAAATAAGAAAGGAATTTTAATAAAGTATTCTTCCTAAGTTGATTGTAAGTTGCGATTTCATCTGCCAAACTGAATGATGATTTGTTTCCTTTAGTGGTGTAAACACTGTAATAACAAGGTGAATACAGTCTCACTGATGATACCTATAAAACAAGAAATGGCTATTCATTTTACCTACGATGCCACAAAGATCTCTTATCGTTCTATGACTAAAAAAAGAGAGAAGATATAAAAGTAAATTTTGTCGTAATGAAAGTTAGGAATAGGCTGTGTAAAGGCCATATCTTTTTTAGTATTCATACAATGGGTAGTAGTAGAAGGGAAATAAGTTTCTCTTGTTTAAAAATGAATGTCCAATAGCGAACGTCAATGATAGGATTAAAAGTAAGGAAGAAAAAGGTAGAAAGTATTATTAATTGGCAGTTAGTTTCACAACCTGCTATGAAAGCACAAATTCTTTACTCCTATTGGAGGGATTCCAACTTTTCTTCCTCCTTCTTCTTTTTTTTTTGGAAATATATATGAAGAAGTAAAGACTCTTGAAAATGCAACTTTTCATATCAAACTACTTACGATCATGCAAAGTACTTCAAATGATATTCAAGTTTCTTCTTACTTAAGAAATAGTTACAAACTCAAATAGTAAAATAGTACGCAACGATATCCGATCTTAGAACATGCAAATTTCTAAGGAAATATGTAGAAAATAAAAAGATTTCTTTCCAATATTTCAGTATTACAGTATTCTATATGGATTTTTCACACAGTATATTATTTTATTTTGTAAGTTTAATTAGAAAAAACAACCGCAAACAAACATATTTTATTTTATTAGGCCTATACATTTTAAAAACTCAGCATAGGTAGACTGATTGTGAATATTTTAGTCATATTCATTATACAACCATACTGATTTCATTCTATAAATATTGTATATGTCCTTATTACTTTCTTAATAGTTTTGAGTATAATAGTTTGTTATTATTATTTAACTTATTGTTATATGAATGTTAAAGATAAAAAAGGGAAATTTCATAATATTAATACATATTAGTGTTCATCATCTTATATTTACGGCATCAACATATAACATTCAGGGTAATCCCTTTTCAAACTCCAATGTTAAAGCAATAATATTTTGTAAATGTGGGTTTATCTATAGATGGAAACTTCTTCTTGGTTCATTCATAATGTAGTTGCAATAAAGGGGTTTTGAAACCAAACACTTTTCTTTAAAAAAAAAATGCAATATATTTCAGCACCTACGTGGTACCGTCATCAGCCAACCTGATGACGGTACCACCTAGACACTGAAATATATTGCATTTTTTGAAGCAAAGTGTTTGGTTTCAAAACTCCTTTATTGCAACTACATGTGGGTTTATCTCTTTCTTGTTCCTTTAAGATTCATATAATGCAATCTACTATGACGCCTTTCATGTTAATCAAGTGACTGCAAACAAGCTTCTCTCTTTAACTTGACCGAAATGTCTTTACATTCTATCCTACTACTGCTGGTGTTGGTATGAAACAAGCAAGTAATAATTTCTCTACAAGGATAACTCTACGAATAATAATAGCTTAAAGTCTTCAAAGGATTAAAGCTGTCTTTAACGTATTAAATGGAAATTACACTTATAACTAATATCCCTCCGTTACGCCTCAAATACTATAAGTAGATCTTCAACAAATTTACCGGTTTCACTTTCTTGAAAGTAATTTGTAACTGACTTTGCTTTGTTTAAGTTACTTCAATCGTCGTTGATTTGTAGTTAATACAATAAATAAACTGATGCGGCAATTATTAATGCAACATAACAACATATACATATCTCACAGCAAGTGTCATTATTACTATTATAATAGAAAGTAGCCTTACTTTTCAAATATCTTTAAATTGCGAATATGCACGAAGAAAAAGATAATGATATCGTAACAGTAAAATCAAACTAAATAATGCAATGAATATAATGATTAATTGATTATATATATTATTGGAATACATTCTTCCAATTCTGTTAATTTTATTCGCAACATGGTTATTCATACACGCATTTATATATACCCTAATAATATTTATACTACTTGAAAACTAAATTAGCATTTCTGGAGTATTCCAATGATATTTATACGTTTTACAGTAGCTGCTTGTGATGTTATATTTTGTAAAAAGTGTCTTTCATACCATCCACTTCACTCGCCACTTCACTCACTTGGTGTAATCAAAGTTTCCCTGATCGAGGAATATTCCGTTTTACAGATATTTCAAACACTCGACACATTTCATAT
Organism: Campodea plusiochaeta; assembly: GCA_034698565.1. Taxonomy (NCBI): domain Eukaryota; kingdom Metazoa; phylum Arthropoda; class Diplura; order Rhabdura; family Campodeidae; genus Campodea; species Campodea plusiochaeta. The sequence goes on along the minus strand of JAQIWE010003822.1, from coordinate 4,531 downwards.
GTAATTATTATTATTAAAACTGTAAGGAATCTAAATTTGATAAAATAAATATCGAATAAAACAAATTTTCAGGAAAGAATAATGAAACTTCTATCTTTTAATAATTTTTATAGGAAATGAATAGAGGTAAGTGTTGATTTACACTATACGAATAATCAATTTATTCTAACAGAAGCAACAAGTTATTAAAATTATAATGAATTATAGTTCCGAATACAAACTTAAAATACTGTCTCTTACATGTCATAAATATATATTGTACATTAATGTCTCAGGTTTTCGGTGACAATGTCTGAAATAAATGTTGAAATGCGGGAAATGTTAAAATTCAATTCATTCTTTCTGATTTTGTTTCGGTTTTCTGACCACGTTTCGTCTTTATTTGCATAAAGCATATTGGCGCTCAACTAAGTGAATAGAAAGAATAGCACGTACTATAGCGGAAAATCTAAATCCTTTCAAACGTAGAGCACTGAAAAGGAAAAATGACAAGTATTAAAAAAGATACAAGAGAACTAGAAAGATGGTTTCAAGGAAAATGACAAACGTAGAAAGGGTTTTGCTGAACAGGAGAAAATATTTTAAGAAGAATAGTTTTATCGCTTTGCTATACTTTTTTCTCGTCAATGAATATCGTTCAATAAAATTATTTGTTTACTGTATCACCTGTATATAAAAACAGAATATTGTCATCTTTTCCTTTTTTATAACTTCACAGAAAATATATAATTTAAATTGAATAGAAGTTCAGAGAAAAAGTCGTTGTGTAAAGTAAACTTTATATTTACAGAAACCATTCCTTATTGAATACTGCCACTGTTGAAATAGTAATATTATTGAAATAATTTAATTTATAACTGGAAGACATACTACACTGTATTCTTAAAACTTTGAACACTAAATATATTGTGACCCAAAATTCATATAAAGATATCTAAAAATAAGTTCCTTTTGCGAAATCACGGAGAAATGATCATAAACGTCAGGTACTAAATTCACAAGGGAACACTTTTGTTGGAAACCTTTCATAAATATTTGATTTAATTGAGCAAAGCGTTTCATGAAGTTTCTGAAAGTTGTGAAAAGAAGGTTGAAAGTTGTGTCATAAAATGTTCTTCACGTTTCAACGATCTTCCCATTTGTCTGTGCACGTGAGTAAAGGTTCAAAGTACTTTTGGTAATGTGTATTATACATCTTAACTGCTCTACACTTTCAGGTAATGGTAAAGTCAACTTTTTCAACCTTACATTTTGGACTCTTTAAGACCAGAAGATAAATTGACATTGCCTCTAATTTCAAACAGCATTACAAACAAGAGTTGCCAATTAACTTTTTCTTCAGTTAAGACTCAGAAAAGTGGTTTAATAGATTTGAAATTTTGGGATTAACATGAAAAAATTGATGGTCGTATAGCAGTGAACTGGCAATAATTGTATAACTGAAAGTGGAAATCTATTTGAAAAGCTGCAATAATTTCAGAGGATGAAATAATTTCTATACCTATATAAAATTTTAAAGTTGAAGTCAGAATTACAAGAATAATTAAAAGAAGCAGTAATTTGTGTGTGGAAATAGTAGTCAAGAACTTGCTGAAAGTAGCTTATTTATTCATTGATAATACCAACATTCCAGATCGTACAGGTTTTGTTAAATCGGAAAGAAAGCAAGAGAGGTTTAATAATTTAATTATTGTATTTGTAACTTCTTATATAAAAATAAATAATTTTTCCAGGAAAAGAAAGCACTACAGAGGTTTAGGATATCATGTATATTATTTTGTGCAATACTCGTTTGTTGAGTTTTTTTAAGATGGTGAAATTCACTGTCTCACATAACCTATATTTATTTCGAAAGTCATTTAACAATACGACATCATCGAAAACTTCAAAAGGTGAAGCGTAAAAAAAGTATCATATGAAAATAATATGTCATTGTACTACATTCATAAAAAATACTCTTTTTTGGTATGAAAATGTTTTTTTTTTTCTTACATCTTTTGTCAGTGATCATGTACAGAGTACAGGTAAATAATAAAATCGAATTGATGTAACATATCAAAGAATGCATGTGTCAGTTACATAATATTTAGAAACTCCTGGATGTAAAGTTAACTAATAAAGGAAACAAAATAAATCATACCTTCAAAGTTTGAAGAAAAGAAAAACCACTTTAAATTTGGAAAGAGGTGGCATCCCTGGGATTGGACTTCATTTCTCACGCTCGGGTTCGATCAGAGCGAAGTTTTCTCTTCAGCGTCCCTTCTTTGTCACAGTCTAGGGCCTTTTAATTTCTTCCAAGGAACAGAGAATGTGACAGAGAGCTCCCTTAGGTCAAATGATCCAAACCTCACTGCCCTTTCAGTCTTTAAGAGTGTGCACACGAAAAAAGGGGCAGAACCAGGATATGGGGACTGGGTGTCAGCTATAGACGGTACGAGCTTTCATGGTATCAAAGGAATCTCAATTCTTCTTCGCCTATATTGGTTTAGTTAAAAGGTAAACATATTCAAGATAAAGGATTAGTCAAACGTAGAAATAACTTTAAAAAATACGTAAATTAAGTCAATTGTATCAGTTATATTTCTTTCAACTTAAATTACTTAACGGATGTTACTACCGAAAAATAAATTCCGCATATACTGTACGTGCGAAAAATAATAACAAACAAATGAAACCACCAACTACCTTACAGTATAACAATATATTATATCCCTAAGGAATATTAATACACGTAAAATATGTTCTACAAACTCTTGTGTACCGGTGCAACTTTATACAGATATACGATATACATCGATGCAGTATCGTATGGTAGGGATTAGTAACTGTCTACAATACATTGTACATTACTTTTATAGACCTTTTAGAATCATGTCACTTTTCTATTTTAATAGCATTGTGATTAATTAAAAAAATGTAGAGATTTCTCAACTTTGCGACAATTGAAACATATTTTACATATACTGTAGAACCATTATACTCAAAAATAAATGTTGATCCACAGTTACGATACTGAAGTAATAGAAACTGAACGACAAACATTTCTTACTAAAGTGGCAGAACAAAATGAATTTTACCCTTTTGCTCGACAAAATTAATATCGTATTGCTTCAAATACATTCATATATAATACAACGTTAATATACGAAGTGTCAAATAGAAATTTTATTGCAAATAATGTTTTGTTCCTTCTTTTACTGAAGGAAATAAAAGACATCATTAAAGAAGGAATTTTATCGCCGTTCTGCTGAAGAATTAATTAGAATAGTAAGTTAGAATAGTAAGGATCTCGATATTGTTCTCAAAGACATTTTCCTCTCATTTTAATTCTCGTAGTAAGCGAGGGAGCTTTTCTGCATTAAAGACTATATAAGCACAATGAAGCGTTAGGTGAAACAACATGAAAGAAAATACGTTGGAGCATATAAATACAGTATAGACCTTCATCTTAGCGCAATAGAAGGAAAACTTGTTAAAATATGCATGTTATATTAAAGAACAAGGAGATCAACACTTACAAAAGCTCTTCTTATTAATCGATATTTCTTCAAAAGTTGGAAGAGGAAAATTAAGTTTCATTTTTAATAGGTTTCCAAGAATATATATCGGGTAGTTACTGTAGGTTGCGAGGTAGGTTGCTTACTGGTTGGCCTCTTTTGTGATGGAGTTAGGAAAGTGGTTATGTTCTCACTTCTTACATACCAATTGGATAGAAAATTAAACTCATTATTAAATAAAAAAAAATTGAAGAAACCAGCCAATAATATTATATGGTGAGTATTATTTATAAACACTTCTCAGATAACGCATAATATCGAAATTTTGTAAGTTCTAAAGATATCATTCTGATATATAAGAATAAAACGATTCAGAACTGTCCAATTTGTGCTGATCTCTGCAAACTACATCTAAAACATTTTATTATATCACTATTAGTTTGAATAATGTTGAACTTTGGTATGTATAATCTCAATTATCGGAAATCAAGATGTCGTAGATGTTATGTGTGGTTAAAAGTAACAAAATGCAGTTGATGAGAAATCAACTATTTCGTACCGAATGTCTAATGTAATCTGCTATCCATAGCAAGTGATATGTTATACCTCTTCTTGCTACATATAAAAATTAAATGCTACTTTCAGTATCTTTTCACTATAAAGTTTTTAGTAGTTTTCTAATTCCCTAAGTAAAAGAGTTCTTGATGCGCTAAGTGAATTTTTCGTGTTATATTTTTAAACCATCACTTATCCTATTGTTTGCAATCACCAAAGCGCAAACATTTCATTTACATTATAATAGCAGAAAAGAATATAAGTTTATTTTAAAATCATGAGATCATAAAAGTTATGGATTCATTAAAGTTAAAGATTTTGAAAACCAGTAGAGTCTCTACAAATTCCCGTCAACTGTAGTTCAACTATAACTCCTCAACTATTATGTCACAATAAACTTTTACAGTCGTTATTCTTCACTATTCCTAGAAAAAAAGTGCAATAGAAGGAAACTGCATTACGACACAGTTACCAAATAG
>JAQIWE010003821.1:0-11397 GCA_034698565.1 Campodea plusiochaeta | reverse complement strand
TATAAAAACTTACATTATCAGATGGATTAAAAATTTACAATTCTATGAGCTTCATCATCATGTACAAACTACTAATCTAACTTATTAAATTATAAACTAGCGGACAATCAAATGGCAGAAAATTTACATACATAATCGTAATAAATTAGAGTTACTTGGACCGGGAAATTGGTCAAAATTAATATCAGTTGTTTTATTTATTTCTACAGTTTCAAGAAAATCTAACTGCCGTGAAGTGTTTTAATGCTAATACCATCTTTCAATTTATTTTAAGTTCATGAAAATCAATTACAAAAGCACTGGAGATCACTTAACTTGTACTACAACGTGCAGAGAAAAAATCATTATACCAGCATGAGAGCTAATGTTTTAAACTGTTAGAAATTGAGTGAAATATGAAGCCATTCTAATTGGAAAAAAGGATTTTGAAACGTGAACTTAATGATCAAATAACGTAATTTAAACAGAGAGGCAGTCTTTTATGAAATTCAATGATTTCTTGTGTGGAAGATAATCTTTTAAAGAGAAAGATAATTCAAATCGCTTAGTGTACTATAATATATTTTTTGGCAAGAATGAGTTACTACAGGGTGGTCCAAAGTATTTGGTCCGATTTTCCAACTACAATATCTCAAACAGTAATATGGTTTGAAATATTGTAGCTAAAAAAAAAAGTCTAGAAACCACCGAATTAAAGATCTCATACTCATTTTTTGTCTAGATAGAACAACTTCGTCACAATTGCCCATTTTATAACAAGTACCAAAAGTAAATGTTGCAAAAGGAGTACAATTAAAACTTAAAATATATTATACCATTTTACAGAGTGTATTTCTCGATATTTCTGCTGTTACTTGACTTTATTTCAAAAAATGAGTTCGTCAAACTTGGATAAAACAGTCATTTCAAAGTTATGGAACTATTTAGAAGTATAGTGGATCATGATGAAGGTGATCACCACTTTGAATATTTCACTCAAAATGTAAACTTTTGGCATCCCTTCTAATTGTTGAAAAATGCTCTATTTCTCGTTTTTTCACTCCACAACTTTTATTTTTGGTACATTTTATAAAATGATGCAAGTCATTGTGACGAAACTTTACCATTTCAACCCACAAAACCACAATATTGCTTGAAAAAGCCTAGCCAGGTAGAATAATGCCTGTTGCATTAGGTTGATAATTCTTCGAGGTATTGTAGTTTGAAAATAGAACCTAGTACTTTCGGGACACACTGTATTTATGTGCATACGTAATTAGCATCAGGAAAACACTGGTGTGCATGTATAATTTTTTTTAATCAGACTAAACAGTGGTTAGGAAGTCTAAAGTATAAGACCCTCAAGATTAGTCCGAGACGCTGAGTTGCAGAACCTATATCTATATACAGTGTATAGTAAAAGTACGAACATAATATTATAACAATCATTTTTCTATAACATTGCATACAACATCTGCAGTGCAAATATGTTTTTCTAAACTAGTGTATATACATATAAAAAAAAATCCTATTTATATTTCAACATATAGTATAGAAGCTCTCTCCGTCTGAAAATATATACAACAGTGGAAATATTTAGTTTGTTGTCTTCGATGTTATTAATTAACTCTGATTGAAAAAGGAATTATATTATTTTGTAATTCCCATGGGAAATACAGATCCTGTCTGCTTCACTAATTACAGAATCGACAAAATAACTCAAAAGAGAGCAAAGCGGATGACGAGATTATACCACAATAATGCCATTGAAATATTCACTGTTGCATTTCTGGTGAAACGCATCGTAGTGCTCCTCACAAAAACACAGTTGAACAGTAGTGAATTATATTGAACAACACAATATTTCAAAGAAAATGTTTTAAACCTACGAAATGTATTCATGACAATAGTTCTAAACATCTGCATCAATATTACTGTATTATTTTCTCAAGTCTTTGGAAATTAATAAGTGCTATAGAATTCTAGTGTACCTTTGTAGGGTTGTACAGATTCAATAGGCATTACGTTATAAAAATTTATAAGAAAATGACATAAAATATTTCGGTCTTTGAGCAGTTCTGTTGTTGATTCTTAGAGAAATTCTGCTAAAGATTTTTGTTTTCATGTTATAATTATGTATATATACAGAAAAATCAGGAATAGTTTCAAAAATACATCAATTCCATGATGGTGATCATAATTTTCTTAAATGGAAAACTTAAATATCAAACAACTATATTGAGAAGTTAATAAGGAGCACTTTATTTCATTATATTTCTAAATACTGTACATCATCAAAGCATTCTTTTGTTTTGAAAGTCTATTTTCATCCTCTAATGCCCTTCTCATTTCCTGTGGTTCCTGTGGGTAACGGTATATGTAGTGTCGAACTAACATTTGCGCGTTTATAAAGTTCGAAAACTTTGATCCCATGCACGGAAACACATAATATACTTTACTGTGTTCAGAACTTGAACCTGATTTGTCTGACGAAACTTTGTAAACTTCGAATGCGCAACAAGACTTGTGTTTTGTGCAAGCCAAAGCGAATTTCACTGTATATAAGATTATGACTTTTCCTTTAAAACTCAATGAATAATATGAAGTTCAACTATGTACGCTGATGAGCACAAAATACTGCTTTCTTACACTGTTTTGTTTTCAATTAAAATAAAGTACTTCCACTGTACAGATCATATAGTTATAATAATAATAAATACCTTTATCCTTTATCTACATGAAAAACTGGCGAGATTAGCACTCTTAATATATACATGAATTATTTTACAATGAAATTTTGAACCAAGTGTAATACGAAATAAAACAAAACACCTAACCTAACCATGTTTGATTGTCTGCTTACTAATAGAGAAATTCTTATGACTGATTACTCTTAAAGCTTCCTGGCTAAATTGTAAAATGGTTTTCTTGGTATAATAAAATATCAAAAATATTAAACAATTCCAAGGTATTGAGCTAAGAAAAAGGAATGTATTACAGTAAGATAATAACATGTTTTGTCGTTAATAAGAAATTTATGTGTACATTACAAAATAAGACCTGCTGTTATTCGTTCAAGAAATTAAATCAATATCATTGTAACAGTCCTGGAAAGGTAAGTCGTATACAAATTTACCTGAACCAAGTTATTGTTGAAGAAATTTTAGAACCATTCTACATTTATGATTCTATAATTATATCCTACCGCAACTAACTGAAAAATGTTCTTTTGAGACAGCAGTATTTTTGTTTTGTTTTGGCTTCAAAACTCAAGCAAGACAGTAAAAAGTCGAGATCGTTTCTGTTCTGTGTGATTGTCATCCTAACGAAATATCTAAATTTAAAGCTCCACTTTCTCACCATTTTTGTTTGAAGAAATATTGCTTTCTCTTCTGTGAAATAAGAAGTCTTCTTATTATACAGTATAGATATTAAGTAAACACAAAGCCTCATTCAAAGGTTTTTAAAATTATCACGGAAATTGAAAAGAATATAAGTGAGGAGACACTGTCATCTCGTTTCTCTTACATGTCATTTAAAACAATGCTGTTCGAAAAGTATATCCAGAAAAAAAGTATTGAAAATGGAAAGCAAAACAGTCAAATAATAAGACATGAAATATATTTTATTTGCTTCTGCAAAATTGAGGGTCAGCAATTATCTTACTGTATTTTCCGCAATAATATTTTACTATAATTTATAACAACAGAAAAAGTGTTATAAAAATGAGAAAATATTTATTACTAATAATAGTATTTTCAGAATCTCTGAAGTATTCCTGACATCTAATGGCAGTACATTTTATTTATAATGTCAAATGTTTAAAGTGCTCGCCTGCTCGGATGATACATAAAGAGATTGAGTTAATTTCATCTCAATGCATACAATTTAACATTTGCTTTTGCTTCTGAAACAATTGTAAATATTACATCATGACCAATAACTATTTAATTGACTTTGAGAAATATAATTATATATGGTACGGTAGTGAGAAGACGATGTTCGTTACACTGAAATTCAACATTATATGCTAACTATACAAATTAGTACCTGTAAACAATGTATTTATGCAATTCTGCCAATTCAGAAATAATCGTACATGCTGTTGCACTGAAGAACTTTTGATACTGTACTCTGGAATTTCTTCTTTTAAAAATTAACGTATCTATTATCCATGCGTTTTTGTTAATTTCTTTATTATTTTTTTAAAACATTATTGTCAACAGATATAATTTTCTCGAAAACTTCCTGTTCATTCATTGTAAAGAAAGCAAACTGAATTCAAAATGTCTGAGATGGAATAGTGTTGTCAAATGTCATTGTTTGAGAAATTATAGTTTTGGAAGAGTTGAAAGTCCCTTTACATGGATGATGAATGAGTTTCCATCCCTTTTCAATTATTATCACAATTTCGTTCAATTGTCTGAAATTCATTGTTTCTCTTCATTCTGTGCAGTTATTGTCTCGTAATATGTTATTATTCTATATGCTGCTGGAATAACATACCCGCATGTAAAGTTGAGTTCCTCTCTTGTGATTGGAAATCCTGATGTTGTATGTGGAACAGTTTGCAAACACGAATCTAGAGTAGTTCTGTTGCTGCAACTACAAGAGGTCAACCGGAACAGAAAAGCTGGAAAGAAATTAATTTGTTTTAAGAAAATGTTTTTCTTAAATGTACACAGTGAAATGCATTGAATTACAGATTAATACTTTGGATTCTATTTACGACAAGATTAATTGCTTGAACGTTTATATTAAAACACACGTTAAACCAAAAGTACCATGATTTACAAGCCCAGCACAGCATAAGTTTGTTAACGGAAAACTTAAAATAGTGAAAAATGGCATATTTGCATCTTTTCAGTATTCATTTCGGTGCAAACTGAGAAAGAAAATGTTCTACTACATAATACCGGAAATACAAGAGACAGTTTTAAAACGTATATTTTATTTAGAGTATGAGCTGGACATTGACTGAGATAACTGCATGGTAGCAACAGTTTCGTTTATCGTAGTATTAACAGATTTTGAAGATCAGTGCAAATTTTGACTGCAATTTTTTTTACCCAATTTCACAATATACTTATAAATTACAAAATATTTTTATTGCGCAAAACATTAACAATACAAACCATCGTCCTTTGGAAATTCAGTTCGAATAATCTATTTATCCTTCTGAAACCTAATCGGATAAATTGGAGTGCGACTGATCACATTTCAATTTCAATTATAAAGTAAAGCTACAGCATTGGGATGATGTTGTATATTATGGATAATCTTTCGAAACACGGTTAAAGTCCTTACACGAGCGTATGTGCTAAAATAGCCAGTATATAAATACAAAAGTTTCGTAGAACGATACTCATTTCTCTTTATCCGCAGTGAACAAAATTATATCGGGTTTCCTTGCTTTAATTCGAAACGTATTTATAATCATATTATTTTATTGCAACACAAAAACAAACACTGAAGTTTAGTTTTTGAGCAACTGTTGACAAAAGCACAACAATAATTACAATTAAAAATATATTTATTTACGTTAATAATAAGAAACATCATTCTAATATTTCTAGTGTATCTGATTAATTCTGCAACAAAGGATAAGTATCTGTGCAATTCGTACTTTTCATACAAATTCATTCCAATTGAGAATTATTATATTGCTACTTTCTATATTTGAAATTGGACTGCAGGTCCTCGTCATGATGATTGTGTTCTATTTTTATGGTGAAAATGAATCATGTGTAATGGCATTGTTTGAATGAATGATTGGTAATAATGGACTACATGCTGGTATTGAATGATGAAACTATATATATGAAATGAATAATTTGTATTGAATAAAAACGATGCAATGAGGATTAGTGGATTACGGTAACCATGAAGTATGTCTATAAAGATAGCTTTAACTGAAATAACCATGATCAGTAATAATGATTATTTCAGTTTAATGAGCAGTTTATTAACTTTATTTAAATTTTGTTTAATGATCCTACACTATAAAAATGAATATTGATATTTCCTGTTACCTCAAAGTAACAGGAAATCAGATAAATCTCACAATGTTAATTTAAGTATAAAATACTGTTTATATACATTGAATATTACAGAGGAATTTAGGATCCGACAGTCTTTACCTGACTATTATATTAGACTCTACAGACCGTCCCAATATTCAGTTTTCAGTATAGTAAATAACCCCCAATGGAATGTATTTATGCTGAACTCAATTAAAAGATTTAATTAGTTGAGTATTTACCAAATGTTTCTGCAACAATTTCAAAAGCGACATACATACTATATACAGTATTAATACACATCAGTATTGTGATTTAAATCCTTTTAATGAATCAAACAGCTCAATTCAATTGCTTTGATTGAAAGCTCTTCACAAAGGAATTAAAATCATTTAAAACTTTTTTAATTTTGTGAATAACATCAAAGGTATTGGAGTGATGTATATGACTCAATTGAATTTGACGCGATACACTATAGTATTTCATTACTATACAAGCATTGATAAAAATGTTCTATTGTTCTTTATTCGAAATTGTATTTGTCTTATACAATAGACTGTAATGAGAATCACATACATATCTATCCTTATTTTTCCTAATCGGATGAGAATTTTATAGATCTCATCAAAAAAGGGAAACGTGTAGATAATATTTTGAAGAAAGCCTCTTCCTTCTGAAAGTTCATAGTGTGAACACTGTGAACTATATATTTGATTCATTTTTATATGACGATACTTTATATTCTACATGAATACCTCGTATATAGTAGCGATTGTTTTCGAAGGATTATACGTTATGTTACAGCTATGTTTGGTATATAATCTCATATTGGCTCACTGTGAGATTTATTATACATAGATGATGATAATACCTCTGGATATAATAACTACGAGTATATGTATAATTTTCAATCTATGAAAGATATAAAATAATTTCTGTTGATAGGTAGTCGTTCAGATGGTGTTTCTGTTGACAGACAGTAAATAGGTTTTGGAATATTTACTTACTGTTTTCAATTAATAAGAAGAAAGACTCAGAAATTGCCGAGGCGCGCACTGTCACAGAAACTGTACATATAGTAATGCGGTACTGCAGGGTTATACTGCAAACTAGATGCACACAGTATATAGTACCTCGGAAATTGAAGTATCAGTGTTTTTCTTCCGATGTGCGAACTAATATTCTTTATTTGGTATCTTTTTTATATTAGTCATGTATTATATCGTTGCGTTATTATAATTTGCCCATCATGCAATGGGCAAATTATAATAACTCTTGCAAACTATAGGATCTTTCAGTAAAAGCTGCAGGATGCTTTTTCGAAATAAAATGCAAAGGAAATTAGAAAATTTTGTTTTCTTTGTTTTAACAGGAATTTCAATACATACCAATTTTATATAAAAAATAAAATTTGAAAGTTTCCATCATTGATACCTTCTACCGGAAGTCAGTTTTCACCTAATTTGTCTAATACTTTCCAACGTAATTGCTGACATATTTCACAAATTAACCTCCGAATTTAAAATTTGAGCTTGCATTTTCTTTGGGGATAAATCAGGGCACACTTTATCTTGCAAATAATTCCAATGAAAATAATCCAGTGGTGTCAAAATGGACGATTATTGCTGGAACATGACACTTTCTTTCGTCCGTTTCGTAAGAGAATTCTTGCACTGAACTTCTATTATAGTAAAGTTATTGTTTCTCGTGTTACATGGCATATTGTACGGTTTATTGAAATTGCATGTTATCCAAAGTCAAATCAATCAATTTTTGGCAGAAAGCATTTTTTATAGCATTACTCAGAACTCGAATTTGCCATTCCAACGGCAAGTTATCTCCCAAAATTTGCAATGTTATTCCGCTGGGTTATTTTTAGGGGCTTCTTGACTTCATAGTATGTTAAATAACATGTACGTCAATAAAGCTGATATATCGAGCTGAAAAGGTCATAGTTTAAATTTGACTGACAATTAGTCAAAGTGGATCAACATATACAAAACATTCAAACATAACCGAAAAATAAGGTAAAAAGTGACTTCCAGTAAAAGGTATCAATGGTGTAAATTTTTCGACTTTTATTTATCAGATAAAATTGGTATGTATTGAAGGTCACGTTGAAACAAAGAAAACAAAATTTTATAATTTCCTGAGCATTTTGCTTCTGAAAATGCAGCTCTTATTGAAAGACCCTATTTATAGTTACAAGTCAATCAGTCATAATAAGTAATTTTGTAAAAGTTGTAAAATATTTTAAAAAGTGAATATGAATTTACGAAGGATAACACTTACTTGCGCTGCTGCTTTGTTGACAATTTAACTGTCAGAGCATATTAGGTGAAAAATTTCTTCGCAAAATATAATATTCTCTTTCGTTATTCTATTTTCACTTTAAATAACATCAGCGACTTCCTTTTAAATTAACCGCAATGACATGATGAAACCTTTTACTTATGCATTAAGGTTGCTGACAAACTGTCAAGATACGTTTCCATCAAATGTCATCTTTTACATGTCAGGAAGCAACTTCCATTTCTCCGTCCATTCATAATGAGCTTACAGCACTTTCCTATATAAGATGTGTTATATAATGTTTTAGGCATGGCAGGAGATAGTGTATATTTTCAGCATGTAAAATAAACTTTCTCAACATATTCTTCAACATTATAAACACTCCATTTTTCGATAATAATTTATCAAACAGAAAATTCACTGAGAAATTCGAACTAGTACAAGGCAAGTTCAGAAAGTCCTTGTCTTTCCCGAAATATTCAGGTTACGATTTATCTTAGCTACACTGCATTATTGCATTGATTATTTAAAAAATAGTAAGTTCATCATCAGGGTTCAAAAGTCGTAGAATGGCTGTAGAATGAATGATCTTAACCAATCTAATTTGATTTTCAGTGATTAAATATTCTTCTAATTTCTTCCCAAATTTCTCAACACATGCACCCCGAAATAGTAATATTTCTGTATTTCAGTGCAAGAGAGTAAAGTATTCTGTTCTTGTGCAAACCTTGTGAAGTCGACAGCATTTTCCACAGAGAGAACGCCTTGATGAATTTCATACGACTTCTTGTTAATATTCCTGATGCTGTCATGTAAAATATACACCATCTCTTCATGCCCATCAAGTATGGTGAATAATATATTTAGAATAACAGAAAGTATATAGTCCAAGTTTTACAAAACGTCACAGGTGCTGAATGTATAAATCAGTTGTATTTCCCTTTACATACAGTACTTCTTGCACCTGTATTCCTTTCAGATATTTTCCTGAATAATGTAATACAACATTATCATATACTATATCAGGAATAGAAGAAAAATAAACCAATAGAATCAGTATTATTTTTCTCTCTGCAGTGAATGTCTCAAACACTATGATACATATTCTCCAAGCTCTTTTTGGGATGCTACGCTTTTCCAGCAGGGTTTATCGGCTATCAGTTAAAGGTTTTCTCACATTTCTGTTACACACAAGAAACAAAAAGTCAAGTAGAGTGTTCAATAAAATAATTAGTGGCCGCTGGAGTATAACTAACAAGTGATTCTAGCAAACCTTGTTGCCTTGTTGATCGAAATTCAACTGAAAATACTTTACTGTAAAGCGTAAACATATTTGACTGCAGTCAATGTAGATAAGTGGATTTAATCGAGTGAGAAATCGTGTGAACAACATAAATCGCTAAAGGTGAAAATAAAGATTTGATATGTCATCTGACATCTTACGCTGTTGGACACTTATCATGTACATATAAAATACAAACTTACAAATTATTTTCTTCTCGATTTCTGAGCTTCATAATACAGTACAATGAATAAAATATCTTCATCAGACGAGATTATAAACTGAACTTTAGAGCTCTTCATCAGTTATTATTTCTGTGATTCAAGTTCTTTCAGTTTCTAAAAATAATTCATTTGTCTTAAATTTAAGACTTAAATCATAGAACTGCATTTAAATAAACCAGAGGAGAGTCCGATTGTTTGTTGTAGACTGAGAATTCAGCCGTTTGTGTCTGTCATATCTATGTCATTCTGGTCAGTATACTACTGCACCATTATTTATATTTCTCCCACACTCCTGGAGTTTCTCTTTCCCATGGAGATATACTATGAAATACAGCATGATTCTTACTGTAGAGTATATTTATACAGTCACACAGACTGTATAGATATATGATTGCCGCTGCGAGTAGTATAATTTTGTACTTCTGCTGTGAACTGTATAGCATGAAAATAAATAACTTTTGCTTAAAGGTAAAATAACTTTAATTTTGTTAGATATAAATTTAATATTAAGATAGTGTAATGTGTAAGGTATGTGTTGGAATTGAAATTGAATATCACAAATAGTCATATGATAACAATGAAGTTAAGAAAAAGGACTGTTATGAGAATGAACCCAGCAACTATTGCACTCGAGTGCCGAGCCGAGATGCTGCGATGCTATACATCATTAATCTTCATGTTTTAAAGCTATGTATATCTACGAATTAGATCACTATTCCATGTAGCCACTATTCTGTTGGAATATACCTTTAAATCCTGAAGATTAATGATACTGCAAACTGTTCAACCCGTCTAAGTTTAATTTTCACATTCGCATAAAATTTCTCTTGACCCTTTATAGGATCTCTAAAGGGGATAAATCATCCTAATATTATGTTTGTATAATATCTCTCTTCGCCTTCTTTAAATGCTTGATGTATAAAATATATTACGAAAAAGTCATCTGAAAAACTTGAAGAAACTTCTAGGCAAAGATGGGTAAGTTACTTTTAAAAAAGTATCGAGTAAAAGATAAAGATACTTTTTCAAATAAGTATCGAGATACTTTTTACGATACTTTTTCAGAAAAAGTATCTGGATACTAAAACGTTACTTTGCAAAGTACTAAAAGTTACTTAAAAGCTACTTTTCGTTGAATAATTGATGCATATAAAAGTAAACTGAACAGTGTAAGAGTTTCAGTTCTTTTAATACCTTTTTTTTTCTTGAAAACGAATTGTCATTTGTGAACTGTCATGCGTCGCGCGAAAAAGTATCTTTTAAAAGATACCAGAAAAAAAGTATCGAGATACCTTAATAGATACTTTTTTCTACATGATTTTACAGATGTTCAGAAGTTCAAATACAGGGTGTCCCAGAAAAGTACTGCCACTTTTCACTAAAATCGAAATAACTCTTTAACAGTGCATCCTACATAAAAATACAGTGCTTTTCTATAGGTTCAAAAAATTAATTCTACAAGATAGCCATCTCAAAATTTTGATTTTCTCAACCATTGTTACTACAGTGTTGCCAACTTTGTTATTTGAATAGGGAATCTGTGATATTCCCATGAGAAATGTTTTAGGAAATTTTCTGCTGATTTCAAATAACCGGTTAT
>JAQIWE010003820.1:0-11397 GCA_034698565.1 Campodea plusiochaeta | reverse complement strand
TATCCGACGATATCCAAAGATATCCATGAGATATCCAAAATTTTGTACACCGATATCCTCAAGTGGTTTACCCCTCGTACAAAGTATACCAGCAGGGTCGATGAGGAAAGTACTGACGAGGGAACTACCCTGCTGAGTGTTTCTCAATTACTCTGGCTCAACAGTTAATACCTCAATCACGGAGGTCCCCATAGTTACCCAGTAACGTCAGTCAACCCACTGCTCAAAATTAAGGGAGAAAACATTTTTCAAAGTTTTGGTACTTCAAAACAGAAAATTCCATATGGCAAATAACATGAGAAAATATTGATTTTGAAGAACCTCTCACTAATTTAAAAAAATAATGTTGGTAAACTTCATATCACTGATTTTCTTAAAATTCGAACCCAAAGTTCCATTTGGTACTAGAAACATTTCACTTCATTTTCAGTTCCATTGGTGTACTCATTCTTCACTCAAACATAATTTTTAAATAACGGGAACATTACAACATAATTATGTCATTCATAAAACTGTTATTCATAAGATTTTGAAATTTCATTGATATCCAGGTTTCATTCATTAGCACTTTAATTCAGAATGTTCTGAATGTTATTAACCCCACTTCATTCAATAATGGTTCAAGATTTTTCTTTCGTGTAAGTAGTTCCGTTTCTTTACATCAAAAACATGTTTTCTGAATTTGCCAGTTATATTTTTGTTATAAAACTAGCTTACAATTTCAGAGCAAACATTTTTAAAAGAAAAGGTATGTAAAGTTTTAGATGATAGAGGGAAGAGATTAATCAGCTGACTGAAATATTGTTACTACAAAACCTATGCTATTCTGTTTGAGCGCCTGTGGAACTAAAGGGATAATGACCACCAACGGAACTAAAAATGAAGTGAAATGTTTCTAGTACCTTCAAATTTCAAAATCAATATTTTCCCATGTTATTTGCCATATGGAATTTTCTGTTTTGAAGTACCAAAACTTTGAAAAATATTTTATCCCTTAATTTTTAGTGGGTTGAATGACGTTACTTGGTAACTGTGGGGACCTCTGTGATTGACATATTAACTGTTGAGTCAAATTTGTGAGAAACACCCAGAGTATAGCGCGAGTAATGTAGATGGTTGATTACATTATTCTTTGTGTAAATCAGTCTGCTCACTACTACCGATTTAACCACGTGCAC
Source organism: Campodea plusiochaeta (assembly GCA_034698565.1). Lineage (NCBI taxonomy): Eukaryota > Metazoa > Arthropoda > Diplura > Rhabdura > Campodeidae > Campodea > Campodea plusiochaeta. Next base: position 10,219 of record JAQIWE010003820.1, on the reverse strand, counting down.
AATTAAAATACTTTCCGAGTATCTGAATATTAAACAGTACAATACCGGTCTGCCGATATATGCTTGTTAGACAGAAGATAGAGCTGAATGAATATTTCCATACTTTTTAAATTGTTCTGAAGCTCATCAGTTGATTTTAGAACATAAACTGTTTTTGGTTAGTTACATTTATAAGTGATCGACAGATACTTATATTTTTGCAATTCATCTGTTCTTTGCGGTATATATATGATCATTATAATTATCTTATTGACAAATCTAGTTTATTCGAATAAATCATGTACATTTCATTGCTACCATAGACCAACAGACTTAAATGATGATAATTATCACAGCAGAAAGTCATTGGCTATAATTTATTTGTAATCCTCTGGTATTATACAGTGCAGAGTTAGAGTGGGTCATGACACTAACTTCTGCTGGGGCATTCACATAGACTAATTGACCTATTGGGCCATAATGACCTCTCATTCTGGATAATTATGCAAGTTGCCTTTGCTTCAGTTCTGCAAGTCTTAAAACATTTATTGATATTACTGGATAGAATCAGTGGTGATTGCGTCATAATGAATAATTAATGGTGATTCTGTATTTCTCTGAGTCATTTGGATCAAATATATTCTGGATCACTTGGTAAAAATATTATTAAATATTATCAACCCAGTTTTTTCACTGTAACAGCTCTATTGTGCAGCTGTTATTACAGTGAAATCTGCACAAAAAGTTTAAAATAATGAATTACAATTCCATAAAATTTCGGACATGTAGATCAATAGAAAAACCTTTATGTATACAGCATGATGACCAATTTGTATACAAACTCTTTTTCAGTTGGATTCGTTATTTTCTTCGAGTGCTGCCATTTCGTCTGAGTACAACTCGTCACACGTTGAACGCCTTCGTCGTGGATCAGTCCTAGTTGATTCTCTTGTGATGTTGAATGTAGTGGCTAATCCAATGTGGGCAGAGAATATTGGACTTGCTTTTCTTAAAGGATTGAAACCAAAACATAGTAAATTCTGGTTAGGACCCTTCGTTGTGGATGTACATTCCATTACATTTGCTGGTAAGAAACAGTCAATGTTAATATATTACAGTTTTTGTTTAGTTTTCTACTTTTCTTATTACTTCCATTTCATCTCCTTTACTATTATATAGCATAATAATATTCTTTGAAACATACTGTAATACAGAAATAGCTTTCATGATTGGGAATTTCTCATGATGGTCAATCATTTATCATGTCCAAAATGTTAACTTTGATGATTTGTACGTACGCTGTCCATTTTGAACAATGTATTTGCGAGAAAATAATTATAATTTAGTAACAGGTGATTTTGTTTACTCCTAAACTCCAAAGGTAATTCCACAACTCGTAATTATTTTTCCACAATTTTTCATAACTCATAATGTATTTGTAATTATGTATATATCCATATAATTGAGACTTCTTTAATTTCAGAAGCAGTAGTTCAAAACCCTGCTGCCTCCGGACCGAAACCACCAAACACAAATTTAATAGGTAAGTAGAAAACGAGTTTGCAGAAAATAACATAGTCTTATACTTTAATGTAAAATAGAAATTCAATTAGTTTATTGGTAAACCGAGAAGTACCAATACTGATAGTCCAATAATACGAGGTTGTTTGATAACGTTCGTGACTTTGAACTGAAAGAATTATTTTTTTACAAAATTCGGCATATTTTCCACTCTTTTTAGCACTATAAACGTCTTTTCAGTACTACAAACTTTTGCATCCTGAAGAGATATTTTTATCCAGTCAATTTCCAACCACCTTTACTTAGTCATTCCAACCAGTACAACCAGTATAAAATTATTTAGATGTTTTATTTGTTATGATATTAAGAAATTATGTTTGCAAAAATAAAATAAAAATAATAATGCAATAACCTTTAATTAATTATGTTTTAGAGATTTCCATTTCATAACGCTTATAGGTGGGGAATAAACGATCAAAAACAAAAATCAATTACTTCAATGTAGTTTAGAACATATATCAGATGGTGGGAGAAGGTAAAATAACAATATAGAACAGCACTAAAATAGATGTTGTTGTAATTCTAAAAACGAATACCTTATTACGTATATTTATTTCAGCTGCTTGGGGTCCATGGACAGAGTGGTCAGCGTGTGAGCAACCCTGTTATCCAGAATCTACACAAACCAGAACCCGTAAATGCTTACTAGGTGAAGGTTTCGGTGAACCTCTGTCGAGTATTGAACCCTGTTTGTTTGAAGGTTCAGGAGGTGACTTTGAGATGAGAATGTGCGAGTGTGACATATATGAGCCTCATGCAAGTACTGCATTCTTCAGTACTGAAGTTCTTCATCACATTAGTAACAATCATGTTGGTATTGGTATTGATTATTGTTTGAATTGTTCAACTAGAGAGGTTTGTGTAGCATTGGGAAGTGATATGGTGCCTAGATGTTATATTGCGAAAGACATTAGAGATCCGACAGGATGTGGAGGATTGTGTTTGTTCGACAAACAAGCATGTAGGAAACTTGATGTTGATGCGTTTACGTAAGTTATTAAAATAATGAATATTTATTTTGACGAACGGTAATCGGTGCTTATTTTCTGTTTCGTATAAGAACCAATTTGGTCATTTTTATCTCTCGAAAAAACCCTGAATACAGTACGTATTTTCCATGCCGGTTTTTTCTACAATAATAACAAAAATGCGAAGGGAACGTTTGTATCTCTTTATCACAATGACCACTTGATATATATACAGAGTTAGTATATTCAAAACCAGACAACTACAACAGTCATTTCTAAGCTTCTATTATGCTCTTCATTTTCTTAAAGCTGATTAGTGATTAATTGAAGCTTTGATGAATTTATCCAATGCCGTTATCAGTCTTATCACTAATGAATTCTGAGAACTGTTTCTTTACCATGTTATCAATAAGCATATTACGACTAACTGATCCAAATCTGTGTTACTGTAACTTTTTTCGATCTGACAATTTTATCACACATATACCCAACGCAATATAGCGAACGGAACAATTTACTAGACACACATAATTATATCTAAGCCCATACATATTATAAAATTGAGTTTGTTTAGTCAGGAAGAACTCGATGTACTCTGGAACCATAAGTCCATAAGAACCATAAGACTTCAAGTTTGGTATAGTGGTAAATCCCGGTTTAAAGAAACTTTTCGGAATCTTAGTTAACAACCAAATAAAACCCCCTAGATCATAACCCCCTCTATAAACATCACGCAATACACCCCTTGAATTACACCTGATGTCTGGGTTGAACCTTAGGATGCTGGTAGATTATACAAATTATACCATTTTTAATATAAAGAAACCCAGAAAAAGATATTCCGAAGTGTTGATTGTAGCAATGCGATGAACTGATGGTGAAGTTAGTTATAGTGCTCTACATGAACTGTAGAATTGCAAATCTCATTGGCATGAAATTTGGCATGATGGTACAATTAATTCTATACAACTTTTTCCCAGGGAATCCAATAGTATACCATATAATTATACAGGTTCAGGTGATCATGAATATTTTTAAAATTGTCATATAAGTACGTTATGGCAAGTTTAATAATATTATTAACTTTACACCTTCTGGTAGAAGCACTATAATTATTATGGATTTGATACAATAAAGAGTGCATGATGACATGAAACTTAAGTTCTGTAAATACGTTAAGTCTTGCAAAATAATTTTTTATTTTGTCTAATTTTAAGCAGAGACGTTCCAGAAGTGGACCGACAATATCCTGTTTCGGAGTCGCTCAAACTTTCGTCATGGCATCCAGATGAAGAACTTTTTTAAACATGACGAAAATTAACCTGCATCGAAAATATTCGAAATAACTAGACTATTGATTTGATCAATTTTTACTTTTGTTAGTGTTTTGAAGTGTAACATTTCCCCACGTACCAAATTCACAATGAAATATAATACTGATGTTACATTTCAGGTTGAACAGTTTTGAAAACCTAAAATTAAAACTAATTAACAGCATTTGAGTTTTATACAATGCTCATCAATTCAGAAACACAGTCAAATATATAAAACTTAATTAATTTTTTGCGGTGACTGGTACGTTAGATCCCCAAAAGATCCGAACCGTAAACATAGAGGTGAAGAAAAATCGTGTTATAGCTGCCAATTGTATGTGTCATTATATTATAAATATATTTTTATGTACTGCAGAGCACTAGCAAGTTCAGGTTGTTTTAATTTTTTTTATTATTATTATTTCAGTTGTGTGAACACATCTTTCTGCCTCTCAGGTGAATGGCAGTGTGGTAATCGTTTATGCATACCAATATCGAACCGCTGTGATGGACATATGAATTGTTACGACAGAACAGATGAAGATAACTGTGGTAAGAAATCATGTGTGCTGAAAGGTAGTACTACGGTAGCTGCTGCATCGATGTAGAGTTCACCTTCACCGCGACATGATGTGGCACGAATAACACATTTTTATTTGAAAATCTTACAAGTTAGCAACGATCCTAGTTTACCTGATGATGACCTAAGCTATTCAATCACGTTCATATTTTTAAGTTCCTGACATTCGATGAACGAAATTTCCGATATTGCTTTTTTGGTATTGATGATTATTGGACAGATTTTTAGGAGTAAGTGGCAAAAATCTAATCGCCACTGGCGACTGGTTATTTGTATCCTTGCAATAATCCAATCCGAATAATTTTAAACTTGTGGTTATATTTATTGTAAACAGCCCGTGACAATGATTACACGAAACACTACGTGCCCCCCTGCCGTCGGGGGGCTAAATGTATTTCGTCGGGGAAGGTTTCGGACAGAGCTACTGCTTACTTTGATGTCAGTGTATGAGTCAAGGTTTTCATAAGAGGCGGGGGACTTAAAGAGCATCACCTTCACTAGAATCTCCCAATTGATGGAGATGCCACACCGTGGATGTGAAAAAAATTCTCAAGGGGAATCAAATAAGAGCTTCAGTGAAAGTGAAATAAGAATGTTTAATGATCAAAAGTTAGAATGAAAAGTTTCAGTAATTTTAGAGATCGGGCAAATGAAAAGATGCGAAATATCAAAGATGTTGAACCTGGTCGGGAACCTTTTCACATTCATATAGTAATCTCAACCAGCACACAATCTTCTTCAATATAAAATTGTATATCTCCCATCACATTGATTTGTACAAAACTGAGAATAAGACTTCCAGTACAACGAGCCCTGATACCCATATAGATTATAATGATATAGTTCTGAAAATTGGAACATTCAAACTGGATAAAATATATAACAATCTCATCATAAAAAAATATTCCTGCATCTCAGTTTATTAGCTGTGCTACGAGTTATGAGACCTTACTTCCAGTCGGACCTCGTATTTAAGCGTAATATACAATATTGTGGTTTGTGATTGGAAGAATAATATGTTTTATCATTGATGTATGAAATTCACCTATTTCAGAGTGTGATCTGTCAACACATTTCCACTGCGGCCATGTAACTTCTTGCCTTCCTTCTTCCAAACGTTGTAATGGTCGTGTAGATTGTTGGGATGGAACTGATGAATTCAACTGCACAGAAGGTACGGGTAAGTGGCCAATACCTCAGCCACTACTAACTTAACATGTCAAAATATTAACGAAAATAATATTAACATTATGTATTATAATACTAGAGGGAAATGTATTCTAACTTCCAAACGTACAGAGCTTAAAACGAACTATTATGCAATTTCGACTGAACCAGAAAAGAACATCGGGAAAATAAACGTATTGTATAGCGAAAATAATGTTGTTCTATTTGTAACCTTAATGAAGCTAATGATTTATGTCACATCCTAAATAACAGTTACTATCCATGTTAACTGTCAGCAAGAATAAGATATATCATTGTCTCAGTGATGAAAATGGTATAAAGTATACGGTATAAACTCTAAGTTTATTGTGTATTTCACAATAAAACTAAATTGAACAATATTCCGTATTTTTTAAGAGAAGTTGCGATTGTCAACGAAATAATTGGTGTATATAAAAATCGCATACTTGAATATAGGTGACAATTAAAAATTCTAAACTTATCTGACTAGGGACCTTTTTAATTTGGCCATACTTATAAAATCCTGAAAATTTTGTTAAAATCAGCCAAATGGTTCCAGAGAAAATCAAGAAAAAAAAATCAAAGCTCTGCTGAAGATGTACATTTTATATTCGAATCGAAACCTAGTCGGTTTTGACTAAGGAACTTTTTTCATGTGTACAAACTATTGCAATTCTGAAAATTTCACTAAAATACGCCCAGTAGTTCGGGAGAAAATTAGAGCTAAAGTTTTGATTTGAAGATAGAAACAAACAAAAAAAAAAAAAAAAAAAATAGAAACCAATAAGGTCAATTTTGACTACGGAACTTTTTATATATAGGCCTATGGCTATACAGATACTATCCTGAAAATTTGGTTAAAATGCATCAAGCGGTTCCGGAGATATTCAATGAAACAAGAAAATTCCCTGAAGATGAAAACACGAAATCCGAAACGTATAGGTCGATTTGAATTTATTTCCGAATACGCTCAGGCTATGCATCCTGAAAATTTGGTCAAAATCGGACGAGCGTTTACAGAGATAGGGGGGGGGGACAGACATGATCGTTCTGTAAGCCTTTTTTTCCCTTCGTAAAATTAAAGCTAAAAAGTGTACATAATGATCGCGAACTTTTTTATACATTATAATTATATTGTTACTTGCAATTATTGTAATTGGGATTAGGGTTTGGCCCACAGTCAATAAACAATTTATTATAATTATTAAAATTGTGTCTCGCAAGCCAGTATTAGATCATTGGCCTTTCAAAATGATGGAATACACCTAAGAAGCATGTAGGTGTACGCTGGAAGGCTCATAGGCTGCTGGTTCATTTCAAAACACTAAAAGTGAGATTATGACCTTAAACTCTAAAAAAACATACATCCGATAAATCCCAAGGTGTTTTTGTTGCAGTCAATAACATTGGAATAAAACTGATTCGGCACAATCATATAATGAGTTAAGCAAAGTTACCTTCGAACATTATCTCCGTTAATAATATGCTTCAAATATCTACTGCAATATACAAAAAACTATTGAAATATTTGTTCCGGAAAAGCGTGAACATAATAAGATACCTGATGCTCCTTGGTTTGATCGAAGTCTTATTCTCTTACCTAGGCATAATAACAATAAAAATCATTTGCATGAGAAATTAAAAAAAATCACCTCTATAATAGACCGAGAGAACTATTCAAAAGCAGTGGCCGGTTTTAACAAAGACTTTAATAGGAAAACGAAGAAATTCTCAGACTCTATATATACGTTCCTACATAATATTCAATGATCAGTTATGGAACGGACTTAGTCACATAAATTGAGCTAAAAGATATAAAATCGTGCTAAAAGAAAACAATGACAGAGATCAAAACAGACCACCAAGAAATTGCTGATGCATTATCTTCTCAATTTAAGAATTCTTTCAAACATCCTTTCAATTCCTATAAGCAATACGAAATTGATTCTAATAAAATTCAACAGCAGAATCATCTTAACAATCTGAATTCTATGGAAATTTACTGATGCTATGATCTTAAAGGAAGTCAGCCGAAACCTTTCATCATCGGATGCAACTGGTCCCAATAATGTACCCAACCAATTGTTTGTAAATTAAACAAATTTTGCTTCATGAGAGATTCGATCAATATTCTGCAGAACAATCTGTATCATCCTGAGAAGAAACCCTGATTCATTCTTTCAGAAACAACATTTTTATATCTGTAAATAATGTACTTATCATGTTATACCGAGTCTTATGGCTATTTGCATTGGCAAACAGTGTGTTTAATAAACATATTTACAAATAATTATGAACAATTGTACGATTACTTAAATATTCAGATACCCCATTAACATCATGGGTTCAGTAAAGGCAAGTCTACAATTACAAATTTGTTTGTGATCTCTTCTTATATTTTCGACTCTTTGAAACAAAGAAAGCAAGTAGATAATTATAATATTATATACATGGTGTTAAAAAAAATGGGACGCTTTTCTTAGAACGGCATATTTTCCGAACCAATGAAGTGTGAAATTTAAATTTAATGTTGAAGATACCTTAAAACAAAACTCAAGATAGTTTCTGAAAGCTTTAACCACGGAAATTTTGTTTTAATTTTTTACAAAAATTGTTTCAAGATGCTCATTAAGTTCGAATAGGTTTCATTGTAAATATCAATCCACTAGAAGATTAACTGAAAAGTGCTCAACTTTGCATAGCATTTAAAATAAAACTGTATTTCTCTTAAATAAGAAGTAAACATAGATTTGTACTATGTCACCTAAAAACTGCTTTCATGTTATTATAATTATGCTCTTCGCCTGCACCTGAATTTGTTTAACGCCCTTTCCCACCAGATCAGGGATCACTTATTATCAATCATGCACCACAATATATTATTCAGTCGCCTGTTCATAAAACTGATTAACAAGGTTCCTTTAGTATTATTTCCAAAATCCGGACCTGATATTTACTGTCTATTCTTCACCAGTCTAATAATCTTTATTGTTTCTGTTACTTCCAGCGTGCCCCAATCCCACTGACTTTACCTGTACAAGTGGTGAATGTATACCTAAAAATAGATTCTGTGATGGTTTTCCTGACTGTAAAGACCAGTCTGATGAACCTCTGGGATGTAAAGGAGAGTGCAAGAAATATGAATGGAAATGCAGGTATACCGTATAAACCTTTAAAAATGTATTTATTTACTAGGGTTATGCTAGGTACAAATACTACAACAGCAAATATAGAACAAGTAGAATTAAATCCTGTCAGCATTATTAATAGAGATGTAAACATATTATAGATCACGAAAAAGGGATTTCTTCCACCAGTATTATCATGAAAACCACCATTCATTCCCGACTGAAATCTTTACTTTTTATTTCTAAATATATGCTCATATACAGGGTGGCACAAAAAACGGGACCACTTTTAAAAATTGAATATTTTCTGAAATATTGAACAGAAAATCTTGAAATAAAAACTGATCGAAAGAGAATCTTGTTCTCTTTCTGAAAACTATGGTTTTATAATTGTAAGTGCCGTATTATGATCATAAAAGTAAACAGTATCAAAATAAAAGTTGTCAGCAATAAAATATAACACTACAAACTTACTTCGTTAGTAAAACAGTAACAAGAGGACTAAAAAGATATATTTTGAAGAATACTGTAATTTGATCTATATTAACAATGATTGACTACAATATGCCTCAAAATTTCATAATAGCCTTTGAAATTACGACCTGTGAACATATCTCTGCCCATGATACCACTTCTCCCTTTCAGGTGGATTGCATTTTCGAAACCATTAAAAGTGGTGGTACTATGAAACTATGAACTATGAATTTCAGGTCGATATTATTAACCAAAACAAATTGGAAAATCATAATAATTCATAAAACTGTTTTTTGTTACTTTATAGCCTTAAAAAAATTACAGATTTTTTAATTTTTCTGATATTATCAACTTTTATTTTTTTAATTAAAAGGCCGTAATACGGCTCTGATTGTTATAAAATCATATATTTTTGGAAAGAGTACAAGATTCTCTTTCCAGTGGTATTTACCTCTAGTTTTTAACTTCAATATTTTAGAAAATATTCCGTTTTCAAAAGTGCTGGTCTTTTTTTTTTTGGGGGGGGGGGGGCACCCTTTATAATTAATGACAAAAAACATTCATGCCCATGCGTCTGGTGGAATTCGAACATACCGGTACTAGTTTTACCGCTGAGGTACAGACTTACAGACTCTAACAGAAAAAATTTCAATGTGTGTTTGTTTAGGTAGTGGGTTCGAATCTCACCAGACGCATAAATATTTTTTGTCATTACTAATTTAATACTTTATTTAAGTTGTCAGTATATTTATTTTAATCAAATGAAAACACAATAATTATTATCAAAAAGTATTTAACACTATTTTCATAATATAGAATGTTTTCTACTTCATGCCTGAAATTTTTAATGGTTGTTATCACTACCTACTACGGTTATTATAATATATTAGGGCCAATGTTTAGAAATAGATAATGGTAGTATATATAAAATTACAATTGTTAGAAAACTTGCAAAGAAATATATATTATAAATGAAATGATTAACTGACGAACTACTGTGCATCGGAA
>JAQIWE010003819.1:0-11397 GCA_034698565.1 Campodea plusiochaeta | reverse complement strand
TAATGTGCATTATTACTTGATAGATTTTCGTAAAGTGAGTTATTATAATATTTAATCGTAGTGTTTCTGACAAGACCAAGACTTTCTTGGTCTTGGTCTTGTACAAGACCCAATACCAAGACTGACTGTTGCACACTAAGACCTGTCATGAAAAGTCTTGTATCTCATGACCAGGACCCAGACTATGAACCCCAAGACCAAGACTCGTGTACAAGACTCTTGGGTTAGTCTTGGGTCTTGGGCGTATTCCAAATATGAAGAAATAAATCTTATTTTTGGGAATATTAGAATGTAAAAGTTACATGTAAGGTGCTATGTATGGCGAAAAAGAATTAATACATGAAAGACTTATTTTATTTAAGTTTTATGGTATTGTATCTCATGACCAAGACCAAGACTCTTGTACTAGACTTTTGAGTTTTGGGAATAAAAAAATATTATAAGTAAATAAATAATGATTTTAGGATTATTAGGTCGTATAATATTAATTAATTTCATACACAGGAAGTAATGCCAGTCAAAATATTGTAACAATGAATTAAAAATTTCGGAGAATTCCCTAGACCCAAGACTCTTGAACATGACCAAGACTGACACACCCAAGACCAAGACTAGGGGAAGTCTTCGTCTTGGAAACAACACCAAGACTAAGACTCCTGACAAAAAAGTTTTGGGACCCAAGACCAAGACTGGGTCAGTATTGGTCTTGGTTTCAGAAACACTAATTTAATGATAAATTAGTATTTACAAGATATGAATACATTGAATTGGCACACAGTATTTCTATAAGGATAAAGAACTGCACCCATCAAATCGTAAAAGATATATAATTTATTATGTTATCTTTTACCTACCCTACAGTAATAAAATTTGAATTGAATAATATAATGAGTACTTTATTATGATTCAAAAATATTGACTTAAAGTTTCAATTGAAATGATTCAGAATTAGCAAAACCTATGGAAGGCAATTAATACTATATTATTTTTATGATTATGTGAAAGTTAATTATTATTTTATAAAAGCAGCAGAACCGAAGTTGAAAACATAGTTGTTTTGATGAGTTTATAACTTTATCAAATAAAGAGTTTTTTTTCCACTCATCACGATCTCATAATCACTGATTGCCATATCATAGTTTGGAGATCCATTAAATAATTGCCAATTTTCATTATTATATTATATTCAGATCAAATTATTAAATATGACTTAATCACAATACTGGTATTATATGTCTTAGATGTTACGACGGAAGCTTAGTGGCATTTTCTTCTATTAAATAGTTCTGCTTTGGTTTAACCACTTATTGAAACGAAATATTTCTTCAGGACTTTCGGTTTGTATAAATGAAATTTTTTCACTCGTTTTTATGTACAGCTGATCAAGTCTTTTCATTAATAAAGCCGAAACGTTCTGAAGAAATATTGCGTTTCAATAAGTGGTTAAACCCAAGCAGAAACATTTCTTAGTATGTCTTAGAGTTTTCAATTGCTTTACCATTTTAATTTACGTTGTCAAGATGTTCATATACGAGGGATGTTCAAATGAAACCCGTTCAAAGCTCGCAAAGGAATATACGAGCGTATATTATAAAAGAAATGATTTAACTGACTATTTTTCATTTGAAAAACAATTGTTTTTCCAATGCAAAGTAGTTAGTTAAGTCATTTCATTTATAATATATAAAAAGTAGCGTTTTCAGAGTTTCGACTATTTTCCGTTTCGACGGAACTACTTTCGGCGGCGATATTCGTTTCGACGGACTTCCATTTCGATGATTTTCCAGGGGTACTTTTTAGTGATCCGGAATTGTGTCGAATTTCCTTTACGGCGATTTTTCATTTCGACGGAAGTCCGTCCCACTATCACAAAAACAGCTTCATTTTGGTGTCTTGTTTTTGAAAATAAATCGGTAACTATTTTTTTAAAATCAATCGGCAACTTTCCAAATAGGAAGCTTTGAACGGGTTTCATTTGAACACACCTCGTAATATAATGGTTTAGGTGCGTTAAACGAATGAACCCTTTCATCTATGGAAGTTTTCTAACAATATGTAAACCTTCTTTCCAAAAGTGATGTTGTCAGAAATAAGATAGTATGAATAGATAGTTTAATAGTATGTTATAATTTCTTAGGTTGAATTCACTGCTGATACTCTTCGACTAAACTTAATTGAATTAGGAAATTTAGGGAATCATTTGGTAACTGTAGTTGGAGATCTTGAGTTCCAGTGTAGAGAAGTAGATGCTGCAAATCCTGTTACGTTTACAACTAGAGACTCATACTTGGTAAGTAAAGGAAACATTTATTTACATACTGAAATAAAAAAGAAAATATTATCGCTTAGCAAATCAGCAGGTAAACATTTTTTTAATCTTCAATATGGAGTAGCACAACTAATTTTATTGTAGCACGAACATACATAATTATATTTCAGTCAATTTGCATATTTTTCTAAGCGTCATCAGACAAATTAATGAAAGATTTAAAATAAGAAGATCATTGTTCGATTTGTTGTTTAATATGTTGACATCGCTGAGTTTACCTTGAGAACTTCTGGAAAAGTTTTTTCTTGTCCAACTTAGTTCAAAATGTTGTAAAAAGTTTTTAAGTTAAGTTTGCTCCACTAATACTCTATTTTTTACTCCTCGAAGCTTCTTATTTAAACAAAAATAATAATAGTAAAAGTCAAGTCAATAATAATAACTTCCCTCTCACGTAAATTTCCTATTTCAAATTCACAGGTTGCCTAAAAATAAGACATTTTTAGTATACAAGTACTGCACGTTTATCAAATAACGAAATAATTTTAAAATAATTAATAAAATATGTAATATTATTATTTAATGTAAGAACTTCTCTAATATTGGTAACAGTTGTTGTTTGACTCAACGCTGAAAATCTATTCATATTTTTTCCAACCAACATAACTATGCTTTATAAATACTCATTTTTTACAATATATAATTTTGTCAGAGTATTCTGCTTCAAAAAATCATTTTTACTTTGTGAAAATGTGCACTCTGCTGTGTAATAAATTATACCTTTACTCTCTTCTGATTATTACATTTATCTTCTCATTTGTATTCTTGTAGATCTTACCTCCATGGGAAGGTGCAAGAAAAGGATCAATGACATTTAAAATGCGCACAAACGAACCAAATGGATTGTTATTATATAATAGTGGATCCAAATCAGCCATTGTAAGTAAGGGGGCGCTGAGTTACGCATAACTTTGAGTTCTCATAACTTTGATTTCTCATGCTGTGTTCAGTGTTTGAATATGTCATACAGTGAAAATGTTATACATTTCATGTTTCGTAATTTTTATTCCCAAAATTTGCAGATGTCCAACTTACTCTTTAGGTTTTCATAACTGGTATCAGTCATATTTTGCATATTTTATCAATTTCTTTCTTCATAAAAAGGTTTTTCATTTCATAATAATAATTTATTTTAAATTACATCAAACTTCTAGTGATGACCATATGGTTGTGATTTATATTGTTTTCATGCAAAAATATCACTATTATGTCTCCATAGTAGTCAGTAATACTGCTTTTGAACTATCTCCGATGATTGTAATAAGTGTCTTGGATAATTGTGTTATAAATTCCATTTTTTCCTCGAGGTTGCAAATACGCGGTACTTGTTTCAAAAGACTGCTATTTTAAGATGAAGAACCGTCATCTTAAAAAATTGCTACTTTTCAAATTTTAAAGTAAACCCCTTGGTCTTACGATTCCATTCATACCAAATATATGCATTAAAATATTTACATCATATAATGGAAATAACTCATACATCAAAAGTGAAGTGACTTTATTATAACCCAATATATTGTGTGTGCTTAATTATTTTATCTTGATGACAAGTACCAATAATATATTAGAAGTCAGCTAATTGTATACGACACCAAATAAATTTGATGAATGTAACATTTCTTTGTCTCTTATTTTTCAGCAAAATGATTTTTTTGCTGTTGAAATGTTATCTGGTCATATATTTCTCCATTTGGACATGGGAAGTGGTGCTGTAAAAGTTCAAGCAACTACAAGAAGAATTGATGATGGTTTTTGGCATGAGGTAGTGCTTAATAGAAATGGAAAACATGGAAGAATAGCTGTAGATGGTTCTGCTGCTGATTTCATTTCACCTGGTATGATATTCACTTAACAAATCCCATTCAATTATTATTGACCCTTATATAGGGTTCCCCAACAAGAGGTATATGATGTGAATTGGACGCTATTTTTAATCTGTTCATCTAAACGTTGTGATATTTGAGATTTGTTGATATTTGTTATGATAGAGACCTTAGAAATTTATTACGCAAAGTTACAAAACTTAGAACCAATAAAAGCAGCGAAAATCTTTAAAATAGAGCTTTTCCTCTGCTCTGAAAGTGACTTTTTCGTGTAATTTAGCTACTTTACGAACTCAATTTTGTTTTGATCTCGCATAATACGTCATTAAATTTTTTACACTTATGACTTTGGAAATTACTGTTTATGTGAACACTACGAAGACAATGAATGAGCTAAATCAATTAAATTTGTCGATTTTATTTTGGCAATTATTATCATCCTGTGCCCTACAGGAAACCTATATTTCTATCAACCTTTCAAATTTGAAACGTATAGAACTACAGATTCAAAATATACAGGAATAAACAACTGCAATATCATATTTTTTAATGAAAAGTCCATGTAGTTATCATTACTATATAAGTGAATTTTTGAAATATAATAATACTATAATACATACAATGATGTGGATTTTACCATTAGATTCAGAATCAGGGGTACTAAAAAGAATTAATTTGAAAAAATTCAGACGGTCGCTAGATGGACAGCCATATTTAAAACGGTGATTTTTGAGGCCACCATCTTGGATTTTGAGGGAGAATCCAAAAGCCGTTTTTGGCTTACTTTGGATATGTTATTCTGCTCGTTATTCTGAACACAATAGCAAAGAGAAATATTCTCTTGCATTTTTTTGTGGGTTACCCTGCTTTTTATCGTATATTGATCTGAATAATATTATATTAATAATTTGATGCTTTGCTTATTTTAAACAAATAAAGGATATTTTCCTTCTTGTCATAAAGTACGTTTTTTAGTACTGGGTTAAACATGAAGTGATCAAGTATTAATATCCATACTTCTTTTCTTCCAGGAAATTCTAATCAACTGGATTTGGAAGGTCCATTATATGTTGGTGGTGTGGGAGTCTCAGGAACATTATCTGACACTGAAAATACATTTCATTATTCATCATCTTTGTGGTCTGCAAGATTACTCTACGGATACGTAGGGTGCCTCAAAGATTTACAAATTAATAGTAGACCTGTTGACATTGCTGCTTTTGCTCAGGAACAAGATTCAGGTATGAAGTAAGATAACTGTTTTAAATATCTAAACATCTAATTGTATATATTGTTTAGGTTCCATTAAATCAACGTGTTATACTCTTCCACCCCAATGTGATTCTCAACCATGTATGAATGGTGGAATATGTACTGAAGGTTGGAATAGATTTCTTTGTGATTGTTCTCATACAAATTATATTGGACCAACATGTGGAAAAGGTATGTTTTCAACATTTAAACTTGGGGGAATTTGTTATTTAAGATAATATTACAGTCAAGCACATCACTTCAACATTTGAACTGCAGTAGAATAGTAGATGAAGTTAAAACTCAAAATTAAAATTTATGAAACATTACATTGCGAGGGAGAATCGTTGAGGTGACATTTTCATTTTTCATCCTAAGTAACAGTGATTTCATAATTTTTATATACATTAAGAGATTTTTCTATGTTTTTATTTAAAGGAATTTGGCAAATTGTTGCAAGAAATCTTTAATTATTATGAATAGTTTTAAGTTTTTCTCTTAATTTACCCTTTTCTTTTTCATCACATTTTCCTTTGAATTTTTAAAAACTCAAAACGCCAGTAACATAACGTAACCATCTGTCTCCTATAGTATATGCACAAGATTGCAGTATTTTACTATCACAACATACATTTTCAAAATGAGTTTTTATTACTCTCTTTATAGTGTGACTTACTTAAAACTTCTCTTTGGAGTGGTCGTTACTCAGGTAACACCCCATCTATGCTGCTGAGAGAGTACTCATATGATTCCTGATGAATATCCTTTCCTATAATTTGACTCCTATAAACTCATATTACAGGAATGACAGGGAAATACAATATTATCGTTGAATGAATGCCCTTTAATTATTCCCAACATGACGAAATGAAACCCTGAATTACACATTGCCTTTCAAGGTTGTCCTATATAATTCGGCTGCCAATTGATAGAACAGAAAGTACAGTGGGTTCCTTGCTTGCTGATGATGTGAAGGTGGGGGTCAATGACTAGTGAGATCTAACTTGGGGTGCAGGTGCTAATAAACAGTTTTTGAGAGGTTCATAACACGATGGTCAATTTCTATATAATATAGACTAGTTGATGACAGAGAGATTTTCACCTGTGGACGCTGTGTAGATATTTCCCACACGATGCTGCAGTTTAAACACTATATTTACAGTATATAGTTCCACTCTCGACGTTAACGAATACTAATTTTGCGCACGACGCTGCTCGCTGACGAATAGTTTAAAGTCTTTAAACAAAGCTGCAAAGTTTCTCTAAACGACCGACGTTCCTTCAAACACGAAAAGACGATGATGACTAGTTTTAAAATTGAGCACAACGTCACGAAGAGTTCAAATAACTATGCCGAAGAGTTCAATCACGAAGCTGAAAAGTTCTTTGATTCGGTTTGCGCTCTCTGAATATTTTCCAACTTATAATGAATATGGTATATCGCACCTGTAAACTGTAAATCACCATAATTCTTCCAGAAACTGAAACCGAATAGTACTAGAATAGGGTATGAGTAGACGTTTACCGATTCACTGTCATTTCTGGAAAAACAAATGTTTCACGGTTTGTTCCGTACGTCGACTGATTATAATCCCATTCACTCTGCACTCCCACTTATTGAAAGGGTTGTCTCAAAGGGCATCTTATCTCAGCTTCTTAAGATTTGATGATATTTAAAGCATGGAAATATTATCTTATTTAAAGCAATGAGCAAAGTTTTGATTTTATTGTGGAATAATGGAAATACTATGTGAGGATCTTGCAACAATAATAAAAAAACACATTATTTTTCAAATACGTGATTTTATGACATTTTAATAAATGATCATTTAATGAAATGTCACTATAAGCACATTGAAAATATAAGAAGGAAACATCAGCAGGGTAGTGAATCCTTCCAAGATATATAAAATATATTATTAACTGCATAAATAATATAATACAACAGAGTGGTCGAAAACTAGTGTCACCAATTTAGAAACTGTAATTTCTCAAAAACTATAGCAGGTATCTAATTGAAACAAACACTAATTGAAAGTTCATGGAATTCTCTTTCCAGTGGTATATAATTTTATAATAATGCCGACTTACTGTCAATATAGCACTCGGTAAAAAATCTACCCTGGAAAAAAGTTGTCAAAAGAGGTAAATCGACAAATTTGTAATTTCCGCAAAGAAATAGTAATTTCTCAAAAACTGTAGCAGCTACATTTATGAAATAAAAACTAATTTAAAGTTCATGCAATTCTATATAAAACAACGGCCGTCAACGAGTTTCCAAAACAAAATCTGCGAAAGTTGTCAAAATGGGAAGTTGACAAATTTGTATTTGATTTTTTTTTTTAAAACCTGTTTACGGCCTTAATCCAAAAAACATTGCCATAAATAGTATAAAACTATATATTTCTAGGAACAGAATTGCATGAACGTTAAATTGGTTTTTATTTAATGAATATAGCTGCCACAGTTTTTGAGCAATTAATATTTCTTTACAGAAAATACAAATTTCTCTTTTGATAATTTTGTTTAGGGTAGACTTTATATGAAAGGCGGTATCGGCGGTAATCGGGGAGCTATTGTTGTAAAACTATATATTGCCAGAACGATAATTGCAAGAACTTTCAAGTGGTTTTTATTTCATGAATGTAGCTGCTATAGTTTTTGAGAAATTGAATTCGAAAATTGGTGACACTAGTTTTGGGCTACCCTGTATACATTATTTTGAATGGACTTATAAAATTTTAACATTGGATTAATATTCTCATTATAAATTTCTAATTCTTATAATAATCTTTAATTTTCAGATAGGGAAAGATTGAGGAAGGTAACGATATGGTAAGAAAACAATTTAAAATACACTAATTTTGATTGTAGTCTGTAACACCATATAAAAACCTAACAAATTAGAATAATCCTATGTACGGTTTGGCCATCAATCGATCAATGTGAATTTAACTTTGACCTTCAACTTTTTAAACCCAATACAAAGAGAAAAATCGTTAAAAAAAATCAATTCTACACTCCTGCCGAGCCGCAGCCAGGTCGTAACTACCGTAATCCGGGGCAATCTGGACGGTGCCCCGAGAGCCCCAAGAATATTAATAATAAAAGGCCCTGAACCAAGGAAGAAAAATATCTAGAAATTAAATGGAAAAATTAGTGTGCACGAAAACAGCTGTTCAAACTCCAGAAATGGAACAAAATCGTAGTTATATTTCATAAAAAAGGATAAAATTTCGATACTCGGGTTTACTTCTTCGCTAATAAGCCCACTATAAATTTTAGTATTTGGCATGAAGCACATTGTGGTATCTTACGGGTACTGTAGATACTGATATCGGTAGCATTCAGCGCGTAAAATTCAGCGACTGTACAATTCAGCGCCGTAAATTTCAGCGCACGATTTTTTAGGTCGATTCTTCCAACAACTTAGAATTCTATTTTTTGGTTCCCACAGACAGAAGTCTACGCGTCATCGTAACCGGATTGATAACAATGGAGTATTTTTCTAAGTAAGGGCACAATATCGGATTTATAATCCTGTTACTGAAAATACCAATAGTCCTGTCTCCACAAATACAATGCAGCTAACGTATCTAAAGATTTATTACTTTAATTCTAAATGATACGTTAGACTTAAATCTGACGAGCTGTCATTATATTTTGGAATTATTCTTGTCTGAGAATAAGGATGTCAGGAGATTATTAATTTACTGTTATCTACGACGTAGAAAAAGCTTATGGAACTAATTTCTAAAGGTTTAATTTATTTGTGGAAATTTGAGGATGGAAGTCAACGATTTGTGAATGAAAAAATCGGAAGAATATTTGAAATCGTGAAATTCCATATGAAGCTTCGAATTCGGATTATAGAACTCAAAATAATAAAGTACAAAATTGTACAAAAAAAGTTAAATGAAATTTAAAAATAAATAAAATGAAATTAACTACGATTTAGTGAATAAATTCACTATGAATAATCAGAAATAAAATTATAATCAATGTATTTAGATGGAAAAATTAGATCTGAATCGACAATAATTACCGATAACCAATCAAAGTTTAACGAACTTTGAATATCGGAAAGATTATGGTAAATAAAATGTTTAAATTTTTGGTATTTAGGAGCGGTGTTCTAACTTCATTACAATACAATTTAAACATGACATTGTTCTTTCATTATATTTATTTTATATGATACAGAAGGCAACTTCTTAGTTTCATTAAGTTAAAGCAATCAGATGGTTATGATAATAAAATAAACTTGGAGCTATGAAACTGAATTCACTTTCAGAACACATTCAAAGCATATAACATCACGCAATTAATTGTTACCTGATGCAAAACTATTTTCGTGTGAAATAATTTGTGCTTTTTTTTCAGACAGTACAACTCTCAGTTTTGATGGATCACAACATCTACAGCTCCTTCTGAATTCAAATTGGAAAAGTGAAGCAGAAGATATTATTTTACGATTTCGCACTACAAGACCAAATGGACTTCTTTTATCAACTTCTTCAGAGAACGTTGCAGATATTTTAGAATTATTTATTGACTCTGGAAGATTAAGACTTAAAATCAGAATTGGAGATAATATAAAAGTAAGTATTTTATCATTTTCTCTTTCAAATTTTAATAATGCGAAATTTGAAATTTATTCTCACTACAGGGCCATTTACAAGTAGTATTGTTTTAGGACCAAATTAAAGTATTTAAAGTTTACCCAAATAACACAGTCATAATTCGTGACTATTGTCTTGCTACAGACACAATTTCGCCAAAGGCCGAAATAGGATCTTTACAGAATCTCTTAACAAATCTGCTTTTTAAGAGGAGCTTCTAAATTGTAATAAAGTAATTTTATTTCATTCTAAATATATTTTTATGTAAATTAGCACTTTCCAAGTACATCAGTGAAAACTGTATTTCACATCTGGCGTCACTTATCTTTCGTACTTGCCGTGACAGTATCGAATCAGAGCGATAACGCCATGATTAACGTATACGAGAATAAATTGTAATTTTTCTTAGGTTTTTAAGGAATTATAGAGCAACGAATCATTATTAACAAAAAACCGGTGAGTGTAACAGGAAGAAAACAACATTGTTCGTATCAAAACCATACATTATCAGAAGATTCTCTTTTGATTGGTTCTAAATCCAGTTTCCATTTTCAAAAGTGATGCCGTTTTTTTGCCACCCTGTATATTAACAGTATATATGTAGAGATGGACAGTACAACTTACCTATCTTTATAACCATATTCAGTAACCAAATCTTACCGGAAAACAGTTCTGTCTATACAAAATAATATTCAACAAGTTGGAAGTATATTACAAATGTGAAATATATATAATTATATAGACCAAAGTAATAATGTATAGATATATGTAAGCATTATAGTTCTTCATCGGATGCCAGTTCATTCTTTTATCCATTGTTCTCACGTTATAAATTGCATTTTCAGATTTTTCAATCTATTACTGTTGGGATGATTAAAAAAAACTGGTTGTATTTTTGTAATTGTGTGTGAATTTTGAATTATTATTGTTATGATTTTACTTAATATAAAATTGAGTTTTCAGCGCTGTAATTCTCATTTCTTGATTTGTTTAGGGTATACGTGCTGGTCAAGGATTGAATGATAATCAATGGCATACAGTGAAATTCACAAGAAGAGGAACATCACTCAAACTCAAAGTTGACGATGAGTCTTCTGAATTAGGTAAATAATTTCAATAAATGAAAGATTATGTTCAAAATCTTATTTAGGTTGGAGATCATATACAGTTAACACAATTCAGACAAGTTCAAGTGATTAAATTTATCTAAGGTGTATTCTACTAAAAGAGATGTGCAGTTTCCATACAAAAACGACAATTAAAATAAGTCCTGTAGAAAGTTCGACCACTTTTAGTATGACCAATTGATTGGGTATGAATGAATGATTAATTTTTATTTCGTTTCAGATTGCTGACCTATTAAACAATATTGTAC
>JAQIWE010003818.1:0-11398 GCA_034698565.1 Campodea plusiochaeta | reverse complement strand
ATTTTTAACTACAATTTTCAATAATTTGTGTGACCACGCAAACCATGGTGGTGCTTCCCCGACGGTCTTCGACGCTGTCCGATTTTTGTTTTATACTCTGGCTCCGCACTTGTATATTGCCATTTATATCAATTTATAAAACTCCGCTTGAAATTTAAAATTGGAAAGTTCAAAAATATAAAGAAATTGGTGTTTAATAAAAATATTAATAGTTAAAAATGTCAGATTCTCTTTATCAGATGAAATATTTTTTCGACTTATTATTCTGTGACGCTCTGACGCATAAAATAATCAGTAGTAATACCACAAGAGCAACGAGTATAGCCCATGATTTGCTTTTGTTTACAACGAGAGGTATGATCTATATAGCAATACCACGAGTGCCCGGGGGGTTGGGGCACGAGGGGTATTGCTTGATGACGGATGGCTCGGGCGGATCCAGCTCCAAATTTCGGGAGGAGGCGAAATCCTTTAAAATCGGACAGCATCGTAGACCATCTGAGGAGCGCCACCATGGTTGGCGCGAGCGAAGAAAATTATAGTTAAAATCTCCCTATTTTAGGCCGTTTTTACTGTAATTTTGTATAATTTGACCACAATTTTCAAATGTTTTTCTTATGTAATCTGTATTTTTTGCCTTTTATCTCCGTGACGAATATAAAAGACCCCTCCTTGTATACCCGCGCCTAGCGAAGCTCCACCATGGTTGGCGCGAGCAAAGAAAATTTTGAAAAAACTTCCTATTTTACGCCATTTTAATATATTTTAAATTGGTCTCATTTTTTTATTATTTTTGCTAATTTTTTCTGCACTTACTTAAGTTTTTATTAATTTTCGAAAGCTAATGGAGGGACAATTGCCCACCCTGCCCCCTGTAGCAACGTGTATGGTTTGTCCCAAGTTACGACTCTGTGGATTGTGACTCCACAATACAACTCTTGAAACTTTGTGCCATAGCAAAAATCGAAATAATAGATAATGATATGATCTTATCCTGAGCTATATACAATCATGCAACACATTGCAGTACAAAGTTTCATGTCTCCTAGCGCTCCGCCCAAACCATATACTGTGGAAAACACCGGCGGCGCCAGCTTTTACCTAGTCGTCGTTCCCGAGTTTGTGGAACATATTTTTATTAATACAATCTGATGTCTTTTTCATTTCTGAACAAAAATATAATTATGGAAGCCCTCATAAAAAATACTTTTTTTAATGCCGTGGAATTTTTCAGACTGACTCCCTTTATTTCATGCTATATTATTATATTCTAAGAAGAAATAAATTATAACTTTCAAACAGATAATTCATATTTATATAGCCTACTTTCAAATGGCTTTATGTATTTAGGATTTTCTTTTATAAATTCTTGGTAAGAAACTAGGAACATTCATTAAAGTACCGAATTTAGGAATTCTGGTTTTTAGATGCGACCTGCACCGAAGCGACGAAAGTATCTATTGTCCTCGGTATGTCCGTCCGTCTGTCTGTCGCGTAAAACAACTCCTAAACGGCAAGACACAGGTATAGGGAAGTATATAGAAAAAAAATCTCAGAAAAAATAATCCAGTTCACATTTTCATTTTCGAGTCGATCGATCCGACGAACTTTGACGAATATCGAGTCGATAAATCGGATAACGGTTAGAGATAGGTATAGGGAAGTATATACTTATTCGAGGGGCGATTTTATCCTGATTCCAAAAATGATTCGATTTTTAAAATTCGACTAATATAGAATCGATCGAAATTTAACAAATGCTGAGTCGCTATAAATCCAATAGCGCGGCTACAGACAGATATAGGGAAGTATATAGACAAAATTCTGACAAATAATACAAGCTTATATATTTATTCTCGAGTCGATCGATCGAACTTTAACGAATATTGAGTCGATAAATCCGATAACCTCACGAGATAGGTATAGGGAACCATATTATCAACTGATCAATATTTCATGAATGTTGAGTCGATATATTCCATAACGACTATACATGTAGGTATAGGAAAGTACTGTATATAGTCTAGTAAAAGTTCTCAGTATTACACTATCACTCCACATTTTAATTTTCCAGTCGACCGATCAAACTTTGACAAATTTCGAATCGCTAATTTTCCGATAACAGTTAGACTGTTAGAGACAGGTATAGGAAACTATAAAATAATAATTCGAAAGACATTTTATTCTCATAAGTGTCAATTTTATGTTTCATATTTTTTTAATGTTTTCATAATCGCATCATTATTAACACTAAAAGCATTTAATTCTACTTGTTACTTTTTAATGACCATCAGAATCAGGTCGTACCTTTTATGTCAGATCTCCGCTGTATGAGTAACTATATGTGTGGCCACTTCAAGAAAACAGACAGTTGGATAAGCAAATTGATTGGCGCAAAATGTTTCGATTTTTCATTGTTAAAACTTTTGGATCTACTTCCTTGCCAAATACATTCAGCTCCCTGATAGGGGTGTATGACTGTATGTGCCCCTCCCCCCCAACACCACCCCTAGCAGTAAATAGTTGCTGGAGTGTATTGCGGGTTTTGGGCAACCCAGTACATAAAGTCTCTTGAAAGCAAGTTTTATGATACCTAAAAATTAATGACAATAATATTTTTTGTTGTCAAATGGAACATTTCTACCTTCAAAATAATATTGTGCTGTTTGAAGCAATACATTCATCACATAGGTGGAGAACCAGGAGCATAACTACAAGTGACGGGGCCTGGGGCAACATGTTATGTGGGCACAATAAAATGCTGCTAATTTTAGAAATGAACTAGGTCTACCTCGAAATGTGTTTCTTGCACAGAAATTTAAATCTTTTTATGTTGCATAGCTATAATTCGGAGCAAAGTTTGAAGTCTGCTTTTTATTATTTCTCTCTTTTATATTTCTTACCATTTTCTCCAAACATTAACAATTGTTCGGTGTTCGGCACAGTCCCAATTGATCTGACATAGTTACGCTACAGTTGAGAAATCACTTATTTGAAATGGATATTCTCAGAATTAAATATCAATGCAAGCCAAAACAATATTTTGTATAAATATAGCAAAAAAACTGAAAGAAATTGATCTTATAATTAAGAGTTCTAATATTTTTTTTTTTTTTTTTCAGAAAATGTAATGAATTCAGTATTGATGAATAAAACTGTTTATTTCCGCTGTGCTAACAATAAATTTGATATAAAACATTTGAATATATAAATCTGTTAAATTAATAAAAACAAACAACTGAATATATCACAATATATTTATCTTCTGCTGTGTGGTCTGAGTGCCTCTTGTAACTTGAGATAAACTGTGGATATGAAATGTCGAGTGAAATTCTTTTATGAACTTATAAATATATTTTTTTAATACCGGTAAGTTATTTCTAAAATTGTTCACAATACTAAAACTGCCACAAAGTATATACTAGTACGGTACTATACCCGAAGTCATCTAAAAATAACACATTTTCGTTAATCCCTTCTGCTTTCTATTCATTCATGAATATATTCACAGCGATAGTGGTACACAATATGCTTTCAAAATAACAAGGATAGAAGAGAGGTGCTATTTTTCCGATGATTTCCACTATTTATATATGTTGTCAGTTTCAAAACAAATGGACGAGAGATATTCGTTTTCGTCTTGTTTATAGACTGTATACGACACCCTCAACATACAGCAAGGAAATTCCTTTCATTGACGTCATTTTGGCATTCAGCCATTGTAGTGACAAGTTGCCCTGCAGTCTGGGAAAGAATAGATAAAAATAATTCTTATGGCGTTCTTCTCACATACTTTCATATTTTACGAGTTTCGTTATCCGTTTTCGCTTGTGAAATATTCTGCGTACAATATAATAAACTCTGATAACTTTAAAATGTATCTTGTTTATAATTTTCATTCTAAAACAGCGGCGTATAGCTATAGTACGCCGAGAAAAGAGCTTACAAAGGGGGCACCAAATTCCAAAAATAAGTTAATTGTCTGAATAACATTATATTAGATCGTTAAATTATTGTCTGAAATTGACGCCCCTATATAGTCAATATAAATTTCTGAATTTTTAGCCCTATTTAAAAGTCGGAAAATCAATCTTATGGGAATTGGCTCCTCTACTAAAATAGCGATAAATTGTGGAAATAAAGCTAAAATATAATAATAATGGACACGAAAAAATATTATGAAAACGTGTCTGGACAAAATTTTGTCAGTAATGATATAGAATCGGGTTTTCGCTAAAACAATTGTTAAAAATTATTACTTGCGCCAACCATATATAGTGGCGCTTAATGGAAGTTTTTCGACGTTATTTTATTACCATTAGTTATTTCGACTTCTACCTAAATATTCCTTTGGATTTGCTACTTTTTCTATAAGTTATTATCCTGTGGTATCAGTCCCTGTCAAGAACGTAAAACTCAGCAGAAAAATGCAAATAATTATCATAAAAATTGTTCCCAAAATATCAGTGAAAATTGCTTAAAAATAGTGAATTTTTAACTACAATTTTCAATAATTTGTGTGACCACGACTCTGTGGATTGTGACTCCACAATACAACTCTTGAAACTTTGTGCCATAGCAAAAATCGAAATAATAGATAATGATATGATCTTATCCTGAGCTATATACAATCATGCAACACATTGCAGTACAAAGTTTCATGTCTCCTAGCGCTCCGCCCAAACCATATACTGTGGAAAACACCGGCGGCGCCAGCTTTTACCTAGTCGTCGTTCCCGAGTTTGTGGAACATATTTTTATTAATACAATCTGATGTCTTTTTCATTTCTGAACAAAAATATAATTATGGAAGCCCTCATAAAAAATACTTTTTTTAATGCCGTGGAATTTTTCAGACTGACTCCCTTTATTTCATGCTATATTATTATATTCTAAGAAGAAATAAATTATAACTTTCAAACAGATAATTCATATTTATATAGCCTACTTTCAAATGGCTTTATGTATTTAGGATTTTCTTTTATAAATTCTTGGTAAGAAACTAGGAACATTCATTAAAGTACCGAATTTAGGAATTCTGGTTTTTAGATGCGACCTGCACCGAAGCGACGAAAGTATCTATTGTCCTCGGTATGTCCGTCCGTCTGTCTGTCGCGTAAAACAACTCCTAAACGGCAAGACACAGGTATAGGGAAGTATATAGAAAAAAAATCTCAGAAAAAATAATCCAGTTCACATTTTCATTTTCGAGTCGATCGATCCGACGAACTTTGACGAATATCGAGTCGATAAATCGGATAACGGTTAGAGATAGGTATAGGGAAGTATATACTTATTCGAGGGGCGATTTTATCCTGATTCCAAAAATGATTCGATTTTTAAAATTCGACTAATATAGAATCGATCGAAATTTAACAAATGCTGAGTCGCTATAAATCCAATAGCGCGGCTACAGACAGATATAGGGAA
This sequence comes from Campodea plusiochaeta, assembly GCA_034698565.1. NCBI lineage: Eukaryota > Metazoa > Arthropoda > Diplura > Rhabdura > Campodeidae > Campodea > Campodea plusiochaeta. Next base: position 5,968 of record JAQIWE010003818.1, on the reverse strand, counting down.
GTATATAGACAAAATTCTGACAAATAATACAAGCTTATATATTTATTCTCGAGTCGATCGATCGAACTTTAACGAATATTGAGTCGATAAATCCGATAACCTCACGAGATAGGTATAGGGAACCATATTATCAACTGATCAATATTTCATGAATGTTGAGTCGATATATTCCATAACGACTATACATGTAGGTATAGGAAAGTACTGTATATAGTCTAGTAAAAGTTCTCAGTATTACACTATCACTCCACATTTTAATTTTCCAGTCGACCGATCAAACTTTGACAAATTTCGAATCGCTAATTTTCCGATAACAGTTAGACTGTTAGAGACAGGTATAGGAAACTATAAAATAATAATTCGAAAGACATTTTATTCTCATAAGTGTCAATTTTATGTTTCATATTTTTTTAATGTTTTCATAATCGCATCATTATTAACACTAAAAGCATTTAATTCTACTTGTTACTTTTTAATGACCATCAGAATCAGGTCGTACCTTTTATGTCAGATCTCCGCTGTATGAGTAACTATATGTGTGGCCACTTCAAGAAAACAGACAGTTGGATAAGCAAATTGATTGGCGCAAAATGTTTCGATTTTTCATTGTTAAAACTTTTGGATCTACTTCCTTGCCAAATACATTCAGCTCCCTGATAGGGGTGTATGACTGTATGTGCCCCTCCCCCCCAACACCACCCCTAGCAGTAAATAGTTGCTGGAGTGTATTGCGGGTTTTGGGCAACCCAGTACATAAAGTCTCTTGAAAGCAAGTTTTATGATACCTAAAAATTAATGACAATAATATTTTTTGTTGTCAAATGGAACATTTCTACCTTCAAAATAATATTGTGCTGTTTGAAGCAATACATTCATCACATAGGTGGAGAACCAGGAGCATAACTACAAGTGACGGGGCCTGGGGCAACATGTTATGTGGGCACAATAAAATGCTGCTAATTTTAGAAATGAACTAGGTCTACCTCGAAATGTGTTTCTTGCACAGAAATTTAAATCTTTTTATGTTGCATAGCTATAATTCGGAGCAAAGTTTGAAGTCTGCTTTTTATTATTTCTCTCTTTTATATTTCTTACCATTTTCTCCAAACATTAACAATTGTTCGGTGTTCGGCACAGTCCCAATTGATCTGACATAGTTACGCTACAGTTGAGAAATCACTTATTTGAAATGGATATTCTCAGAATTAAATATCAATGCAAGCCAAAACAATATTTTGTATAAATATAGCAAAAAAACTGAAAGAAATTGATCTTATAATTAAGAGTTCTAATATTTTTTTTTTTTTTTTTCAGAAAATGTAATGAATTCAGTATTGATGAATAAAACTGTTTATTTCCGCTGTGCTAACAATAAATTTGATATAAAACATTTGAATATATAAATCTGTTAAATTAATAAAAACAAACAACTGAATATATCACAATATATTTATCTTCTGCTGTGTGGTCTGAGTGCCTCTTGTAACTTGAGTTGTATTTCTCGTTCTTGTTGTAATCTTTGTATTTGTTGTGTAAGATCATCCAGGGCTTTACCACTTGTATTTTCACTCACTTCTTTTATCTGGACTTTACAGAAGAAACATTCCAATTGACTCATTAAGTGATGGGCAATGCAGCTCCTAAACAAAACAAACGTATTTTGAAAGTTCAATGCCAAAACAGTATTTCTTTTTAAACTAAACAATGAATTTTGAAAGTCCTTTTAAAACTAAACAAAGAAATTTTGATATCATACACAAATTTTAGATATTTAGTAAACCAATAAAAAATGTGAGTGAAAAAGGAACAGTGTGTTTTTAAAGATATTAGCCTATTGATAACAATGTTTTAACCAGCCATCATGTATCAAGTCAACCTTTAGAACAACTCTTTAGAACAATGAATTAAATATTGCTTGCTTTGTCACATTGTGTTAAATATATTCAGATAATAGTGTCAATGATATTTTTAATTTTTGTAAATACAATTGCCACAGCCAAGAATTAAGTTATAATTCAAAATATCAGCCCAAAAACGCAACCAAATAATACAAACAGTACTCCATTCATTGTTAGAATAAAAGATGTTTGAATCACACAATTTACATGTTGTTCTCCTTCTGCCATTTGTTAAAAAGCATAAATTTACCTGCATGATTGATGTCCACATGGTTTGAATGTGGTGTTCTTTGGATATGCGTAACAGATAGTACATACTTCATCCTCTGGAAGACTGGTTTTGGAAGCTGCGTGGTTGGCATGACAACGCTCAAGATGAAGTGCAACTCTCTGGATAGACAAGATCTCACTGGGACTAACATCAGTAGAATCTGAAATATACAGTAGAACAAAATAAAATACTTTCAGACTGAATAATACTTAATAGATTATGTAGGTATACGGTATTTTGAAAACAAACAAAAAATGTCTAAAAAATACAAATTATTTGCTTTCTGAATTATTAGTTAAAAAGAGTCAGTAAGTGGATAATAAAAACATTTATAAACAAATTAAATTCAAGATAGAATTTATTGAATAGCCTAAATGAGTAATCCACACTTTTAAATTCACCAAACATTTTATTAAATTTGCTGAAATTTCATCATTCTTCTTCTTCATTACTTCGTAAAGTCTAATTATGTCTACTTCACTCCTTAGCTCTTTAAATAACGCTGTCAACAATACGTTTGAATATCTAGGTATGTTGCCTAAGAACAAATCATAATTATCTAAATTTGCAAAATTTGATTTTATGAAGACTTGTATTTTCATTAGCTACTAGTGAACTCACTGATTGATAATTACAAGTTTCTCGAGCAATTTAGCAAGTTGATATAATATATTTCTTTTTTATCGAGTTAGCTTATTTGGTATTCGTATAACAAGGGACTTGAAAGCTAAACTGATATGACTATTCAATGCTTGGCAGTTACAAGTAACAGTGTTACCAGGGAATGATCGCAAATGAATATTTGATAATGGTTTTATATGGACTTGTTATTGAACTATCTTTTACATGGATCTAGTCACCTCTGATGTCCATCTAGTGTAAAAATGTCCAAGTTGGAAGATTTTGATGGCTTTTTGTATGAGAGATGCTTAGAAATTCTTAACATGTTCATTTCTCATTTGTGTTAAATATGAGCAATTAAAACGGTACTTATAATATTCATATTTATAAGTTCGATGGGAACTGCAATATTCCCGTGCGATCACTCCCTGACAATACTATATTTTGTTTGTTTTCTGCTACTTACAGTCTTGTAGGTTGAAACCTCTTCCATGAGAATTTGATTGTGCTTGTAAGGCATATGAAAGTGAAGAAATTTGAAAGCTTGGATCACCAATCAAACTCATTGTAGCATCACCAGCTAGATAATAAAAAAACAATAACATTCAGTTAATTATCTTTCCATACACCATACCAGAGGAAATCAATAAAAGTTTAGCAGTACTATATGGTTGCAAAGAAAAGTTTCAGACTTCCACCCCTCTTTGGCCAATGAAAATGTCAAACATTTTTGCACAACCATTCATATAAATATGCTACTGAAGTTAGATTTCTTAAATTTTCACTGGCATTATAAAATCTAGCAAAGCAATTGAAACTTATTGATATTTAAAAAACATTAAAAAAAATATATTAGCACTGTACTAATGCAAAAGATAAAAATTATTATTTATCAAACATTGTTGTTTCACGTTCTGTGGTACAAAATAGAAGCTTACTCCTTACAGCTGATAAAAAATAAGGGAGTATGTAAAATATCCAATGAATAATTCATAAATATGTACACATAGCCTACTCAAATTTAGCCATACCATGAACAATAATAAAAATAATAATGTTACATTTATAATAAGTAAAGTTATAATAATAATTACCTTCTTCCACCTGTGCTTCTGGCTGTACAAGCTCAACAATAATCCCTGATATAGCTGTGATAATAGGATAGTAATCTACACTCTCCAAACCAGGAATATCCATGGAAACCACCTGACTGAAGCAACCAGGACCATTACTCACTCTATTCAGAACCTGTGCTAATAACTGACATAATCTCGAGAGTAACAGGTCTGATGAAGGATAAAGTTTGTTTACGAAGAATGGTCGAGCTTGACTCACTACCATTTCCAGTACACGTAAGAGAGCTAAGGCTAGGTCAAAACAGGTCGCACAGATTTTCAGTTGGCGGGATTCAATGAAGACACGGTCAGGACGGTTGCAAACATTTTGAATCTGTGTGAAGGAGAGAAAATATATTACACATTTCTTGTGTTCAGTTTTCTTTATTAGTAGCTGCAAATTATTTTATGGTTGGCCTACTTTGCCTATGTAACATCTTATTTTATTTTATGAACTAATAATTATTAATTAAAAGGTTCCATCTCATATGGAAGAAATTACAGTAGTTTAAATCCAGTTTAAACTACTGTAATATTTCTTTCATGAATTTAGAACATATAAATTGATAAATATGGACAATCAAAACTTTTAATCAGACAGAAATAAATTTGCTGACTGAAAATTTAAGCATGATTTTAACAAATAGCATTTAGCTCTAGGCTTTTAGCTTTGTCTTTTACAAATCTACAAAATCTGTTTTCATAAACAACAGTATAATGGTATAAAATGTCTGTACCTCTTGTAGCATTCCAATAAATTCTGAGAAAGCCCAGTTCAGTTGATTTAGCAGTGAATTAAGAAAGGCTACAGCTATTCCATCCTCATTCTCCAATAGAATACTTCCTAGCAACTGCTGTAAGGGCACAGATGGACATGGCTCTGAAACACAAATTCAACAATACATTAGAAATTAAATTACACACTATTACATAATTTACGAGGGAGAGTCAATAAGTAAAGGGACTAACGCTTTAAAATTAAAACAACTGGTCCAAATAATATGAAATTTTACACACATAATTATCCATATACTCTCTAGGAACAATTTGAGATATCTCCCACCGCTCTATGATCATTTTTGTGTCAGCAGCAAGGGATTGTTTGAGGTGAAGTCAAAATTCATGCTTACATCCATTTTTTTTCAATGGCCTCACTTCTGATTCCCATTAGAAAATTAAGGAATTTTTCTTGATTATACGTCTGGATTTATCTACAATATGATCTACTGGAAGAAAGCAAGAGAAAAATCGGACTTAATATTTGAAATCGGTTAAACTTTCAAAATGTGAGATTACGCACCAGAAAAATGTCTTATCTGACACTGCAAACAAACTGACTCCTCACACAATATTGGATTGATCAATAGATGTACCAACAGTATATTAATAAACTGACGATGACAAAATATTCCATTTCTGATAGTAATATAGAAATATGGAGTATTTCTTACGTACTTTTACTTTTTAATTTTCGTTACTGGAATCAGAAGTGAGACCATTGAAAAAATAAAATTGGATGTGCGCATGAATTCTGACTTCACCTCAAACAATCCCTTGCTGCTGACACAAAAATGATCATAGAGTGATGGGAGATGTCCAAAACTGTTCCTAGTGAGTAAATGAATATGAGTATAAAATTTTATTATTTGGACCAGTCGTTTTAATTTTATAGCATTAGTCCCTTTACCTATTGACTCGCCCTCGTGCATGGTCATCAGATTAGACTTGATTATAATAGTATAAGATTGTGTTCTCGCAGTAAGTCATATTGTAAATTATTAAGAAAATAGTCTAAGAAAAAATACAGACTAGACCTAGCTTGATACAATTTTTCTTCACCTTTAAAGTCTGGACCCTTCTGGATCTATAGTCACACTGAAAGGAACTGGCAAATGAAATTTTACTATTATTCTGTGACATATACTACATTAAAACAAAATAATCTGTAAACATTGTTTGAAAAGTTAACATTCTACAAGTATCCTGTCTATAATCATTACAATAAACTGAAGAATTAATGAGTGTAGTGTACTACATTAGATAGAAAAAAATCTCATTGTGAA
>JAQIWE010003817.1:0-11398 GCA_034698565.1 Campodea plusiochaeta | reverse complement strand
TCAGTAGCTGGTATGAGTGACACCCACGAATGATAAAGTAAGGAAAGGTTTTATATATTTCCATTTAGCCATTAATCGATTATTGTGAGTTAGCCGTGGTTTTGATTGGTTAATTGGCTGGAATTTATATTACCTAGCGAAATTACATTTTAGCTGCTTTGTTATTTATTTAATAAAGTAGTTGTGTTTCGTTATTACAACATGGATCATTGTTCTTGATTAACATTATTTCTTAGTATTTTAGTTTGAAGAAAAAAGTGATGAAATATATATACTGATATTACATTATACAATACATAATTATTATTACTGTATATCTTATTAAAGCACTAGACTATTTATGCTGGAACTAAAGTAAAGTAAAGTTAAAGTATACAGAAAGTAAAGTTGTTCCCATTTTGCAGATCCGAAAGAAAAATTTTACTATACTGACAAAAACACTTTTTTATTTAACAGGTTAGATCAGGTGTGGTGAGTAGGCGACACTTTGAAGATCCTAAACAAAAAATTCAATGGATATTGACCTATAAAGACAGGAGAGTGACCCATCCAAGCCAGAAGATTGGCGTATTTGAGACTGGATAATGACCTATCCGAGACAGGAGGTTAACCTACCCAAGCTGAAAGCTAAGCTAACCAAACCTTAAAGGGAAACATGCTGATGAAGTTTTAATTTTTCATTTAAGCAGCAAATCAAACAATGCATTACTAAAAATATTTGATAGAATAATATACTTTATCTTCCGGATATTATTATACATCATTATACGCAGATCTATTAAAATAATTATTGACAAAAACGTTAAAACCAATATTATACAATCACTTATTTTATATTCACAGCACAAGACATTGGGCGGCAACTGAAACGTTATGTAGATGTTAATGATATTAACTACTTATTATAGAAGTTTCAATAATGTATAGTTTTAAATATTAATATCCAAGAGCGTACAAAATAATGTATTCAGCGTAATAATAAATAACACATACAAAAACATTTCGTGTATAGAGTAGCACAACATCTATAGTCCGCGTAGGGTTATTTCCTGTTAATGAATTGTGTATTCTTATAGAGAGTTACATAACATGAATTACAATTATATACAAAATTAATTTAGCAGTTTACTGTACAACATTAGAAGAAGCAATATAGCAATGGATCCTGATTTCGTTCAAAGTGACGATTGAATGCAAATAAAACATGTTTTATCCAACATTTTGTAAGAGTGGAGGTATAGTACTGTATATTAATTTAATTATAATGTAATCGTGTTTCATACAAATTTGTATAACTATTCACATCCAACAAACTCTTATAACTGTACGATATTTAGAGAAGGTATAACTATGATTGCCACGGCTTTGAGAAACATCGGTTATGAAGTATATATGAAGAAATATCATGTCTCGCTGAAGGTGATTCAACAAACGTGTTGATATTATTGCATTCAAGAAAAACGAGAAGAAAGGTTTCATATTTGATCCTACCATCAGGTTCGAAGATGATCTTGAACAAGCTGTAAGAGTACATGAAGAGAAACAACGACATTACAATCCCACTTCTTCATATTTTGTAGAAAAATACGATTTGGAAAGTGTAGAAGTTATCGGACTGTACATCGGTGCTCGAGGCACTATTACGAAATTCTTCATGGAGAAATTTATAAAGAGATTCCATTTGCAAAAGAAACTTGTCCAGGAAATTGTTATAAGCGTGCTGAAAGACTCAATCCACATTCTGCACAACCATATATATACGAAGATATAATTTTTTGTTAAAATTTTGAAATTAATTTGATATTGTTATTCTGTGGCACTTGTCAATTTACTGTATGTAAACAGAGTATGTAAATAAACATTATTCTCTCTAATACTCTTGCTACAGAAGAAACAGTAGTTCCTTTTCAGTTTGAAATTATTTACGCTTAAATCAATAGTGCAAATAGTGATTAAAATTGAAACTTGAAAATGTTAGGACCCAAATGCACAGTTTTCGAGAACTATAGCATTTTTTTTAACTCGTGATATCGTTTTGTGGAATATTTCTTACTTTGAAACTCACCGTTCTTTTTCACCCAGCAAGCAATGTATAACAGGTGTTTAGTCCTGTTTTAACAGTATTATTGTTTTATTCCAAATTATTGAATACTTATTGATTTTCTCTTTTTTCAACTAGGCATTTGAGATTAAATCAAATATTTAACACTATTTTAGAATCAAACAAATGATAATATAAAGTAAAGATATTTCAGTCATTGTATTAATTAGAAAGGGGTCCTTAACTCCTTATGCTGGATTCACACTATAATGTAGGCTTTGACAGGTACAGGTGTCTCATACAGTATAATACTATTATCAGCCTATTATGTTTGTGAGATAAATATCTACTACTTGATTTTTAGGAATTTATCAAAAATGAAAAAAAAATGAATAAGTTAGTGAAATTTCCAAGACTTTTTTGTCAGGAGTCTTGATCATGTTTTCAAGACCAAGACTTGCCCTAGTCTTGGTTTTGGGTGTGCCAGTTTTGGTCTTGGTGTTGGTCTTGTAATCTTGAGTAGTCTTGGGTCTAGAGAATTCCCCAAAATTTTTAATGAATTGTTATAATATTTTGATTGGCGTTACTTCCTGTGTATGAAATTAATTAATATTATACAACCTAATAATCCTAAAACGATTTTTTTTATATATATAATATTTTTTTATTCCCAAGACTCAAAAGTCTTGTACAAGAGTCTTGGTCTTGGTTGTGATATACGATACCATAAAACTTAAATAAAATAAGTATTTCATGTATTAATTCTTTTTCGCCATACATATCACCTTACATGTAACTTTTACCGTCCTAATATTCCCAAAAAATAAGATTTATTTCTTCATATTTGCAATACACCCAAGAGTCTTGGTCTTGGGATACAAGACTTTTTATGACTGGTCTTGGTCTTGGTGTGCAACACTCAGTCTTGGTCTTGGGTCTTGTACAACACCAAAAAAGTCTTGGTCTTGTCAGAAACAATAGAAATTTCTGTGAAAATAGCGAAAATCTTTCAAAACAGTGTAGTAATGCTTTTGTATTTTTTTTAATTCAGAAATTAGATTTGGATTATAATAATAATTTTTCCTTCCAATTGTTACATTTTTATTGTTATTTTTGTAATTTCACACATAAACTAAAATGATAAGCTGTGTGACTGTCAATTTTTTGTTTTAATTATAAGTTCAACATATAGTTTCCTTACAGGTATGATAGCAGTTCACATTTTAAAATTTATTCCCATTAGAAACACTCCAGAAAAGTATAATATCTATTTTCATATAGAAAGAAAACTTTCTTCATGAATTGAAAAGGCAAAATGGATTAGCAAACTACTTATTTATAGGCGATCTTTTGAAAAACAAGAAAAAGTGGAAAATAGCACTTTATATAAACCTTAATGAAGAAGTCAAAAGTTGTATTTTACATGTATGAATGAATCATCTTTGTCGATTTTAAAAACAGTCATCAGTTTTGTAATCGTGTAAAAAAAAATTATGTTCAATCAACTAAATGTAACCAAATATAATACTAGGGTTCCTATGAGACCAGCCGAGACCGAGGCCAAGTCTCCTCTCTGTCTCACCCTTTTAACGAGACAAAACCCATACTTACATTTTTTACGAGACCGGAACAGGCATTTTTAAAGACACGAGACCCTGATCACACTAACGACACCAAGACCAGATCTCGTCTCGGTCTTGTTCAGATATCGCGGGATTGCAGTATCTGCTAAAAGTTAAAAAATGGATGGTCGAATTTCACTAAATTTTCGCGAAACTGTAATTTTATAAGTTGGAAGGTTTGGAGTATTTAGTCACCAAGGAATATAGACATGGTATAAGGCTATATGACCGGGCGCCTGGCTAGGTATAAGTCATCTGTTTCGCCTATTAAAGGCTCATCAGTTATACTTGTCACAGAACTGATATGACACATAATGAGTAAAGTTCAAAAACCTACCGAGACCACCCAGATGTCATCTTGGTCTCGTCTCGTAGGAACCCTATTTAATACACAAAAATACAATAATAAGCTTACAGAAAATAGAAAGTGAAGTTTGATTGCTTCTATTTGACGAGTAACTGTTGGACAAAATGAGATAAAATTGCCGGCCACAATAGGTCAGATTATTATTAGATCATCGATGGTCCAGAATAAACCAACTTCGTGGGTTCGAGTACCACTGCTAGAGCCGGAATTTTTCTTGGTCTTATTTATTTTTCTAATGCAATAAATGTACTGTATACAGAGGAGGCTACAAATCTTGTGTATACAGAGCAGTTTCATTTATACAATTTTAATGTTTAGTTTTTTGACTTGTTCTTAACATTCAGTTCAACCAGGAAAACAATTATTGGCAAAATCCACGCAAATGTCACGACAATAAAAAATTGCTCCGCTCATTTGATCAACTTTAAATGCTGGAGATTTTTTACACGACCGACAATTTTTCCGAGCGAATCTCAAACCGAATACTTTGCCAGAATATTGGTAATGTCTCCGCTCATTTCCCAATTGATTCAGCGTCTTCGACTCTGGGTTGAAGAATTTGAATTCGTTCTGGAGCTGTTGAGTCTCCTACCATAATGTTATAAAATGACAGATGAAACGATATCATACCAAGTCTCCATGAAGGTCTCTTGACGATGTCTTGGAAAGTTTTGGGTACTTTTTCGGGAGGTGGGTCAGCCAAGAAACTGATTAATTTGCTTTCGTAACCGCAAATGATGACCAAAAAAGACAGCCACCAAAGTGCGATGAACATTCGGCCGCTATCGGTAACTGGAACTGCATTTGGGTTTTCCTCAATCAAAGTCAAGAACATGTATCGAAAACAGTAGATCAGTAAATTATTTGGTTCTTTCTTTTTTGGAAAAGGTTGCTTGAAAATTTTGTAGTTGAGATGTAGCAATAACCAAAAGATAAAATTTGTGCTGACTGTCTCAACAAACACTGCCAGCCACATTATTGTATAGAATGTACACGGTTTCACTATGGCTAGATACGAGGAATTTGGTCTCGCTACTCGAGAACTTCATGAAAAAACTTCGAGTGGTAATGGCATATCTGCAATTCGGAGATACGGAAAGAATACTTCTGCACATATCCGTGGACACGATATATCTGCTACACCGTGAATAACAGATCCGATAACCTCCGTTCAGGTATACTATTTGGAAACATGAATTCTGCCATTTTATACTCAGGAGGTGGTGGTTCGTATTCCGTTATCGTCCAAGGGAAATTCACGAATAGACCCAGTTCTATATATAGTTGGAAACTTCTTGGTTTATTCGTAATGTAGTTGTAATAAAGGGGTTTTGAAACCAAACACTTTTCTTCAAAAAATGCAATATATTTCAGCACCTACGTTATACCGTCATCAGGCAAATAGATTTACAATAATGCTAACTGCTAATATGAACAAAAAATAATAACAATGATAATCTTAAAATTCAATATGAAAGGCTCAATTCAAAATGGAATGCCAGGCACCAGGAACCATTCTCTTCATTCATCCTATTGTCGCCAAGCATTTTTATGTGTAAAGCTTCTAAAATATATCTTTCCTTGTTGTGAATTGAGCCTTTCGTATTGAATTTTAAGATTATCATTGTTATTATTATTTGTTCATCTTCCCTGCTAACATTTTTCGTAAATCTATTTGCCTAATGACGGTACCACGTAGGTGCTGAAATATATTGCATTATTTGATGAAAAGTGTTTGGTTTCAAAACCCCTTTATTATAACTACATTATGAATGAACCAAGTATAAGTTTCCATCTATATATATGCTATTGTAATATTTGAAACTCAATATTTTACAGTATGTTATTTTCTAATTAATCGATTTAGCACAATACAAATTACATGATACTGTAAATATTAAAGTATACAAGAGAATTAAATACGATGAAACACATTAATACACCTTACATAATCAATAAATTAGTAATGAGAAATAAATCGAGACGCATGTTATTCAGATACTTTCAGATACTTTTTTATTTACTTATTTCTTATGTACATCAAGGTCTTTATTAATTTATTTATTATTTAAACTAACGTTAATTTATTTATTATATATACACTAACACACAGTGGAATTTTTATTTCTCAATGTTATTTTCCTTAAAAACTGAACGAAAGTAAAAACATTTTGAAATATATAATTTGCTACCATTCTGTTCATTGCAAATTTTGAAAGGTAAAATGGAATTAATTTAAATTTTCGAAATTCTGATAAACATATAATTTTTTTTTCAATAATTTATTATACGGAAAGCAGTCGGAGTCAATACCTTATTGTGCTAAAAAAACTATTTCATACCATGTATTGTTCATACTCACAAATATTTATTAATTCGTGTTAGAAATAACATTATTTATTTCCAAATGTAAAAATAAAAAAAATCTTATTGTAAAACACGAAATATAAAATTAATTCTTTAGAAATAATGTACAACATTCGATGATACGGTTTGCTAACAAACTATATCAAGATTAACAATAAATCATTTTTTCTTGTATAATCAAATCCATTTTGAAGAGACCAGGAATGAAAATCATATTTCGCATTTTCAAAGTTAAGTTCATAGTGTTTTTACTGGCATGGTTTCAACTGTTGCTGGAAGGACCTGAAAGAAATAATAATAATAATGATTAGTTTTGAAAAATTAGAAATACGCGTACAAAACAATAATAGTAAAATAATAACATTTCTAATTTTTGTTCACATTACCGTCAATATTACATTATACCACTTTATAAGTGCATTTTTGTTTTTTACAATAAAGTAATCGAAATATTTTTTTGTATAGCATATCAGTTTTGTTATTTCCAGAAAGAAATTCATTATTATTCCACTGAGATAAAGTTTAATTTTTCAATCTTGCGCATCATCATTAGCATAAAAAGATTTTATCATAAAGTTATTATAGTGTTTCCAAAATCTTACGAACCCAAATCGTTTTTTTCTGACATTCCAACAATTGATAATCCTTTGTTGACTTATTTGTTTTCTTTGAGCAGCCTGCGAATTGTATAGAAAATACACAATTTGAATCACCCAAACAAGTGGTCAACTATGGGTGTCAAAATAGTTTGAAAACATAACCAGTTTGAGTCCGTAAGATTTTGGAAATACTATAATAACATATTTTGTTGCAGTACTTTAGAAGTAAACAATTCCACGACAATTTTGAATTAAATAAATGATAGTAAAATATCATAATAATAATACTACACAAACCTAAAAAGTACTAAACTTCTTCATCTTGCAAACTTTCTCGATCTCTTTCTTTGGGACTTTCTTAATGTTTTCTTTTTTAGGAGTGAAGTCGTTTCTCGAAAGTGAAGATAGATGACTCTGTTGTAGCTCAGAGACAGATGGCGGAAGAGGGAAAGAAATGGCGGTACAGTGGCGGAAGAAGGAAGCTGTAAAAGGGGGCACTGCGGTTGTTTGTATGGAGAGTTTAATAGATTTAAATTGAATGCTTATTGTTTGGTTTGGAAACAGTTTTCTTTCCGAAATTATTATTTGTGATATACTATGCCTAGTTCTTATAGTGATGTCACAGAATTTCGACTTCTTCATTTTTGAACTTACAACTTCGAGATTTTAATGTGTTAAACATTGAAATAGTTTAAAACAATATCCGAAGTTTCAAAAGAATCCATTTTTTTTGCGTATTTATTTATCAGATTGAAAAAATTTCCCATTATTTTGTACAGGTCAGTGAATCTTTCTTTACCGACCTGTACAAACAAATGGGAAATTCTTCTACTTTGAAAAATAAATACGCAAAAATAAAACTACCAAATTTATCGTTTTGAAAGTTCGGATATTGTTTTAAACTATTTCAAAGTTTAACATATTAAAATCTCGAAGTTATAGGTCCAAAAATGAAGATGTGAAAATTCTGTGACGTCACTATGACGCGCTATGAGCCAAATATCCTTTGAGGGCGCTTCAAAATAAGAAGGACAGAAGAGAGTTTTTTATATGAAACTGGGTATAACAAACGAATCTGTAGGAAAATTAATTTTCTCAGTTCATACGGAAGAACACAGTATAACATGTTAGTAATTAAACTTGGTCTTTCTGAATAATATACCAACAAGAAACTTATATTAGAAAAAAAACATTGATCTTGAAGATTGCCGAATCTGGGTTATTTTATGCACATTTGCAAACAAAAATTGCCAGTTTATTTATAAATAATATTAACAATAAAATATAATTATATTACCAAGACTTAGATTAAATGTTCTACATCAAGAACATTCCATCAACAAATAAAAAAAACATTCCGATTCAACCCAATCCTAAATAAACCAGCATCGAATCAAACTGCTCTTTCACAAACAAAAAAAAACGAAATCAGTTTAAACTATCCTTAAATAAATGAATCCGATCTGTACTGATACTTTCGATTTTCTCCAATGATTACATCTCAAAGGCAAGTAGAGTTGTGATAGCGTAATAAAACTCTACTTGTTGTATGAAGTACTTAATAGAAAAGAAATAAAATAGAGGGTAAAAAGGAAATGGGATGAAAGTGAATCAGGGAAATAAAAAATAGTCAATAAAAGGCGAAACATTAAAGGGTTACCTGCAGATAATGAATTTCCTTTTTTTGTGATTTTCTTGTACCTTATATTATTAAGGAATTTTTTTTAAAGTTTTACATTTTTTGACATAACGGATAAAAAGATATTTCTGTTTATATAGTCGATAGATTTTCCACATTGGAGCATAAATCGACCTGCTTAATTTCGCTGCCTTACGAAAATATGCAAATTATTCGCTGAAAAACACATAGCAGAGCATAATTATGTATTAAGTAGTAGCAAAACTGACTTAAAACTAATGCAATTAATCATTTTATTCATAAATCAGCAGTTGTCTTGTTTTGGGGCACGCTTGCTCCGCTACCTTACAGCTTATTTTCTTGCATTTTCTAAGGTGAATATCTCCACAACCGGTCATTTTTAGGACGTAAGAAAAATAATATGAGTTACTTATATCAAGAAGACTAATAGTATGTTATAATATCAGAAAGTCATTTTAGCTACAGGTAACCCTTTAAAAATAAATTCTTTAAACATGGAACATTCGCGACTTCCATTATACCTGACCTTATAATAACTTTCAAAGCATAATAAACACAACACACATAAAATAGAGATTATATCATCTCTTTGTACTTGAGTGTCACTATAAACTATACACGTTTATTGTCTCAGCGCCTCAGGGAGTCTGTAAACACGATTTTTTACTTTTCAGAGGAGAGAGAAAAAAGGAGAAAATTGTATGAAAAAACGAAACGTTTGGAACACATAGCAGAGACTCACACTTGACATTTTCAAAGTCAAATAAGTTTTTTTGCCCTTGTTGTATTGATAGAACAATGCAACAAGGGCACAAAAACCTCAGACAAAAAAGATACAGTTCTTTATTGTTGATAAAATATACCGATGAAATTCAGTTTTCTATAACGTTATTCATGTATGACTGCTTATGAAATAAATAATAAGTTCATAAAAAATTAATGAATTATCATTGTCATATTATTTTATTTATTTATTATTTCAGCTTCTCAGAACAAAATTCATTGCTTATATTTATTTCAAAATACCTCGCTAGTTTCATTTCTATTTTCTTCTTAAAATTAAGAAGATGATTCAGTATAAAAAAATTCTTTAAAAAAATGTAAATATATAATCAACTTTCTATTACACAAAATACACTTTCTCGAGAATCCCATAGTGGAAATCAATTATGTAAGGAATCTATATTGAAATAAAATAGTTTAGTATGCTTTTTTCTTCAGCTCACAGAATGTATTTTTCGATGTTAATTTGTTTTTCATTACATATTAATAGCATTCCTGAGAACTCGATATACAGCAAAGACATCATAATTTTTGATTTGTAATGATATAAAATTTTGCATTAAATACTGCAGAGTATTGAAATTTATCCCAATTCAAGAACTTATGCAGTAACATCCGAAAGTTTTACAGTGTAATATTTTTCATTATTAATGTACACGGCAAATTATTTTTATGTTATATGCAAATAGCAATGACTGAACTTGTACAGTTATGTAATGTGTCATTTTACTGGTAATATACGAGGAGGGTTAGAAAGTAATGAGAATGGTTCTACAAAACTCTTAATTGTGGACTTGCTGTTCTGTATTTAAAATAATATCACCTAATTGCAGTTATATGTACCCCTGATGATGAATTGTTCAATTCGAAATATGTTGGGTATAATGTCCTATAATATACAGAGTGCTTATTACGGAATTCGGCTTTTCATTTCTATCAATTGTCGATTTTATTACAAATAGATCTTACCACATTTAAGGTTGTTCCTTTGGGGAGATACACACCAATTTTGGAGTTCTTACCCTGCGTGAAAATAATACTACCGCTCTCTATCTGACACTGTCTTCAGTAACAACGACACAGAATTTGCTCTTTAACTGGCACTATTTTCAAACGTGACAGAATTTGTTATTCAGCCGTCAGAGTTCATTCGAATTTATTTTTCATTCTCAAAAATAAAATAAAAACTAAGTTATCTTCAGATTAAAACTGTTGACAGAACAACAAATTCTGTGACGTCGTAACTGAAGATAGTGTCAGTTCAAGAGCCATAGCATTATTTCCAGGAGTGTTAGAAATACCAGAATTTATGTGAAGGTGATAAAATTAATTTGCAAAAATAATGATAATGAATGATGTAGAATCATTCTCATTACTTTCTGAACAGACCTCGTAAAACAGTTTTATAATAATAATTGGTCATGAATTATTTATGAACACCTTATACACTTTTGATGTAGGGTATATTCTAGCTCTCAAGTAACGTGAAAAGAGTGTGTTATTCTATAGGGAAAAGCAGTTTCGATTTTCAAATGTTATGTTAGGTTAGGGACAAGAAAAATTCAAGTTTCTTCTCCGTGACTAAAAAATAATGTAGCTGCTTGAGATATGATATATACATAACAGTACTAAATATATACTAATTCTGCTGAGACTAAAGAGTCCTCCGCCCAGAATCAATGTTGGATTTCAGCATAGGGAATCCCATGTTAAATCCAAAACTGTTTTAATGCTACTATTTTAAAGCAAATATGTAGTGTTTGGTATCATTGGATTCAGGATGAAGTTTTTATTCTTATATCTTTCCAAAATTTTGATTAGTATTTAAATAAAATATTTAGTAGATGGTTTACTGAAAAATATGTGATGACGATTTTAATTATTTTTTAATCATTGTCATGATACATTAATGACATAATGAAAAGATATAAGAATGTTGTTTTACATGTATAATCCAAA
>JAQIWE010003816.1:0-11398 GCA_034698565.1 Campodea plusiochaeta | reverse complement strand
ATTGTAGCTCTCATTAGCAGCCATTGCAAGTTTGCCCTCTAGAGAAAATGGCGTCATAAACCGTGAAATCATTTATTATATACAGCTGAGCAATGAACAACTGAAAACTCTCTGTGATCTTCATGCTCTGTCTCTTGTCACTTGTTATAAGTAATTTTCACATAGAAAGTGGGTTGACTAATAAATAAACTTGTAGAGACCAATGGTTGTTATTTTTTTTATCTTATACTCAGAGATCACTTTTCAGATAATTCAGTTCAAAAACGCAAGAATTTTCAATTTCAATTATTATTAGTATCTCATTTTAACTCTCATAATGATAAAGTAAATTTAATTAACGGCGTTGTACTGTAACTATGCAAAAATTTAATCTTCTCCAGATATATGATTAATATTTACTTCTTCTTCTTCCATTTTTTACAATACAATTTACATTACTTATTTGACTTTTCTTCTAAAATTTTGGCAGAGATGTCATAACTATGTAGTTTATCATTTTACACATTTACAACAACGTTAGTATTACAGTAGTTGCAATAACAAGTATACCACTTTCACTATTATAATTATCTTACAAATTTCGTGACATACTCATCGTAATAATTACTCTGAAAGTATACATTTCAAAGCTTACTTGACATTCACGGATGATATTCTGCTGGTATTTAACACCAATGCATAATTTTCTCATCAATATAATTAAGTTTCCACATGCCCGGTAGGATAAAAACTATTTTTTAATCCCAAACTCAATAAAATGGCTCTCCGTAATATTATTGAGTTAAATGGGTAGATCGTTTAGTAGCGATTGCTATTTGCTTCATGCTGGCTGTAATAATTTACATGCCATTTCAAGCGTGAATACCACTTGCACCACATTAATGTGATCTACAATAATGAGAATAATATACCTTCCAACGAGGGGTACACTACTCCTAGAGAATGGAAATTATCTACAATATAAGCCAGGTAGTTGCACTTTCGT
Organism: Campodea plusiochaeta; assembly: GCA_034698565.1. Taxonomy (NCBI): domain Eukaryota; kingdom Metazoa; phylum Arthropoda; class Diplura; order Rhabdura; family Campodeidae; genus Campodea; species Campodea plusiochaeta. The sequence goes on along the minus strand of JAQIWE010003816.1, from coordinate 10,413 downwards.
TTTCATGAAAATAAGGATGGAGCTTGGAACGTTACTGTGAATAATGACTGTTCAACATCTATCACCAGCAGTCAAAGACTTTTACACATGGACAGTAACGTGCATAATAACTTAACATTGGAATGTTGCAAACAGTTTCATAAACTAAAATATTTGAAAATGGTGTTTCAAAGTTTCATTAGTATTTCCAACTTAATTTCATTCTGCCATTTGGTATAAGACAAACTGGACACCAACAGAGACCGAACACGATATTATAATACGGCAGTATATTTTGAAAAGTACAGAGTTTTTTTTTCTATGTCTAAATGACATTCATATTTTCTGTTTCCAAAATATCAATAAGAAACGAAGCATTGCTGCATTGTTGGGGGTTTTATACTCTAAATCCTTGTCGTTCTAAAATTTGTGAATATAGATTTGTTCTGTTGGTTTATTTCTCCGCAACTTTAGTTGTTTCGGTGGATTGAAGAGTAGTGATCCTAATTTAATAATTTATATAGATGGAACTCGCTAATTAATTATCTATTATAAGTGCCGTCCACGCACTATAGATCTATATTGTAGATGTAAAACCAGTCAATTGTGTTACTGTGTTATAGAAGTTTCCACATTAATGATATAACTTCAATAAGAATCAAAGCGGTTATTTATGAGCATATCTTGGGATTCATTCTTCAATTCTAGCATGGTAAATAACATCACACAATATTTGATTTAGTAAACACTCACTTGTCAGTTCAGTTTATTAAATTAGTTTGGCGATTATATTTTGCGCGACATGATGGTATAGAGCAAATAATATGAAAAGCTTGCATCAAGTGATCACGAAAAGTCCGGTCTTGAACTTAATGGTACAAGGCAATTAGGCAATATTTGACAAAGACATCCATCTTGTCTCGTGGTGGCAATCCTTTTACCACATGATATGCCAAAAAATATTTATTATACAGCTGTTACTAAGTTTTCTGACTCCTTTCACTATCTCATTTTCCATTTTTCCATTCGTTCATTATTTTTATTATTTGACACAATTTCCTCCACAAAGCAAAATTCTGTGCTAGTTTCTTTCCTTCCGGATTGGTTGTTTTGCTTTTCATTACGTTTTTCTCCACATCTCCGAATATCTGTATGGCTTCAGGGTTAGTTTATTGTCATTGATTTCCGAAATAAAAGAGAGAAGTGTAAATATTAATATCGTCGTATGATTATGAATGTCATATACAAAAATATTCTGCCTCATTATGCGCAGTATGCGGGGATGTTCAATATTGAAGTTAAATAAAGACTCGGAGTAAAATCTAATTAAGTTATTTTCTATTAATTAATCTAATTGCAAAAAAAATCAAAGTTCAGTCATTGTACAGTTTGTATATACAATTAATACAGCAAATTGGGGAAATGTTCTAGGTAATTTTGCTGCAAATCTCTAACTTATACAAAAACAGGATCGTAGAACGTTACTGTATTTCCAAACCATTTTAGAGCCTTACAATAATATAATTTAGGACCTTATGATTATGATAATATTAGCTTCCATGAGTTAAATATAGTACATTAATGACAATATTATTATATTACTTATTATTACAATGTTTAAGTGTAAACCACATAGGAGGTTAACCAAAATTAATCTTTATACGACTCTGTGAAAGTTGTCTACCAGTATTGTTACTTTTTAATCATAATATTTTTAAAATAAATAAAAAAAATCAACCTTTAATGCTATGATTTATCAATACAATATTTTATTTATGTATGACTGATCTTCGATATAACAAAAAGTCATTAAAGTCATAATGCTGAGAGTAGAGAAAACAGGACACTTTAATAATAAGTGTGGGTATGTTCCAAAATTTCCACTCTATTAACCTTCCCCTCGCTGTGATATTAGTATAATGATGAGAAAAACAAGGGTTTTCCTGCTTGTAATCACAACCTAGTGTACTTTTATGTGAGAGAGGGAAAAAAAATCATCCGGTTTAAGTAAATGAGAGGCTGCATGTGCAATCTGGAGGTTATATCTTTCAGTTGGATTTGATAAATTAGTATTGGGATAGCATTATTTGGATTCAACTCTTTAATAAAAGAGTTGAACCTTAATAATGCACTTTGTGTTTTTAAAATATAGATTTTATAATTACCTCTAATTCTTGACTTTAGATGGAAATACATAATTATTTCATAACAGAAAATTAAAATGAGTTTTCTAACAGATATCAACTAGTTGAATATTTTGTCTATATACAGGGTGTTTCAGAGCGAGCTGACACATTTCAATCGGCTCCCAAGTTGCAACCAATGAACCGATTTTTATGAATTAAAAAAGAATACATTGCCTGAACTCTATATTTTTGTATCACGTAAACAAATTTACTTAAAAATGAAATCAGGGGCGGTTAGAGGCCGGGACCCGAAAACAGTGAAAAATCACTTTTAAATGACATTAGACAGCAATGAAAACGGTTTTGCAGAAGTTCCATGATGGAGATTACTCTATTGGTTGTGCAATGATATTTCTGAAACCAAAATTTTCTCTGCGGAGCCCTGCATCGGTATAACTCACGGAAAAACGTGATTGTAAACGTGACCATGACCATGTGAGTTTATGTTGACTGTCCTAAGAATTTCACCAACTTTTTTTAAAAGTGGTTTGTGAATTATAATGCAGTACTAACTGACTACGATACCCTGTATTAGTCAAATTTGTCAATAAAGGGGTCTTCATGAATAATAGTACATAAATTTGAATTTTCTCTATAAAGTCCTTGACTTCTTTTACGAAAAAAGATAGAGAAATCCTTAAGGCAGTCAATAACACAAACGTGCTCCAACATGGAAATAATTACAATCACATTTCTTCTGTGAGTTATTCCGATGCAGGGCTCCGCAGATACAATTTTGGTTTCAGAAATATCATTGCACAACCCATAGAGTAATCTTCACCATGGAACCTCTGCAAAACCATTTTCATTTTAGTTTAATGTAATTTAAAAGTGATTTTTCACTGTTTTTGGATCCCGGCCTCTAACCGCTCCTGATTTCATTTTTAAGTAAATTTGTTTACCAGATACAAAAATATAGAACTAAGGCTATATATTCTTCTTTAATTCATAATCGGTTCATTGGTTGCAACTTGGCAGTCGATTGAAATGTGTCAGCTCGCTCTGGGACACCCTGTAGTAGCAAGACCGACCGGAGCGTGGGGCTGACCACACCATATCCAATTTCTGTGTCGGGGGCACGGAAGCATGGACCCTTCTATCCATGCACTCCCAGTGCCTATGGCATGTAGCGGGATAAATTTACCTTTTTATTGGGGAGAGAATATATGTTTATTTACATACTCTGTATTATTATTATTATATTTTTCAAATGGGAATCTCTGGTATTGATGGTCTGTTGCAAAGTCCTATGGAAATAAAAAATGTGATGTGATAATATTATATTTTGTTAGTAAAATAAATTGAAAAACGATATGAAAATTAATATTTATATGAAAGTGATGATGAAGGAAAAAAAATCTGTAATCTGTGCATATGATTGTGCTTTGTAAAATTGTGGTTAAATAACTGGCTTTAAATATGAAATGTGGTATCATTAAAGTGTGAATTTTATTACAGTAAATCATCTACAATGCGCAACTCTGATGCAACAAGGAACTACCATAAAATATTATAGGCATTAAACAACAAATGAATTTAACAAATAGATAATTATTGAATAAGATACCTATTTGGCAGAATTCCTTTCAAAGCAGGTAAACTATAAAAACTATTCCAATTGAAAATCTCATGAGATTTCCAATCGCTACGTTCTTCTAAAGAGCAAGTGATACGCGACATCTCATTTGGAGGTTTAATTGTTAATAATCTTTTAGTTACTACATTATTTTTATGGTTTTCTGGCTTATTTCTTTTACTATATTCGATTTCCATTAGATTCTGGAATTTCCATTGGTTCCCCTGTTTCACTCTTGTGTTGTGATATATTTTTAGGCGCATCACATGTGAGGGTGAGTCATTTACAATGTTCAAATTACTTATAAGGAAGACTTTTATTTAGGTAAATAGAGGTCAGAGTTGTTCTGTATGTTCCGATTATTTAATCTAGTAATCATTTTCTTGATATTCAGCATTGTAAATGTGAATTTCCCCATTTAGCAAACAGGAAATTAAATTCACCAAAGAATTCTCATTTAATTCCACAACACCATATTCATGGACACTAAAGTGGTTCTGTAACAGTTCCTACAGTCAGCACCATTCATAGCACAACAGGTTGGTACTTTTGGTGTAAATTCAGCATCTCTTACTCTTGACTATATTAATACTTTAATAGAAATTCAATGTAATACGGAGACATCATCAGTAAGGGACAGGCCATCACTCCGTCTTCTTACCTGTATTTGGCAAAAATTGTTCCTTCTGTTCAAATGGATCGGATCAATGCATTATTACTCGCGGACTACCGGTCAACTTGACAGCGCAATTACTTACAGGAAACAAACCTTAACGACACAAACAAGTTATTTCAGTAACCCTCAAGACCGCTCTACTGACCTCATTTTCATTTAGTAATGATCTACGACCCTTCACATGAATTCTCCACCTCCACCCCTGCCAATGATGCCTATAGATAACCATGGAAATCACTAAAATTTATCCCCCTTTTTTTAACAAGGTGTGCTTGTATATGATTGAAAAAGGAGGAAAATGTAACTTGATATAGTGTTATTAAATAATGTCCAGTGTGTGTGTGTGTTATTCCCATAGTCGCAGTCATTTAGTGGTTAATTATCAGGTTATGACTCAGACAGTCTGACAGACAAAACAGACGTTCTCGCATCACATTTACAAATTATACATTATTCTTATTGACAATTTACTATCAAGTTACTTTCTTTTTGTAGAACGCCTACAGTAGTCTCCTGGACTCTAACATGGCAGGTTCATTACGAGTTTCTATCAACCCTCTAATGTACTCACCAGTTTCCTTAAGAGCTTCTATAATAACAGGTGCATTAGTCAAACTGATTGTTTTTTTTTTTTCAAACTTTTTTTTTTCCAAACAGACTATATGGCTCCAGGCTTCAGTCAGAATGTAAAGCATTTAATTAATAATATTGTGACTTGAAACCTTTTCCAGAATGAAATTACTCTCCCTCTAAACGTCTAAAGTAATATCTGATTTAGCATTTTTTTAAGAAGATTTATTTCAAGAATATATTACTATAATTATTAATGTACATAATGGAACAGTATCAAAATTTTCCTTTTTGAAGAGTTTTAATATTTTGACAACATAGTGGTACCACCTTAAAAATTTGTCTCAATCCACCATTGGAATTTCTGTGGATACAATAGTACAAGAGTTACATTTCTTGGTGTATTTCCTTTCTTTTGAAATATACCAAGATAATCATGATCTCCTCTTGAATCTAGAAGTGACAGGAGTTTGGAGATCAAACCATCTGCTATTGTTTCAATCTCATTGTCAGCTAGCTTTTTAAAAAGGATGGCTCTGTTTAGGCTACTGTTTCTTGGTTGAATAACATGCTCTTTATTGGGTTGAATAGCATGCTCTTTATTAGACAATCTTTTGCCTCTTAGCAAAATTTTGAGAAGGCTCTGTAGGTAATGATTGAGGCATTCTATTAAAACCAAGAAGCGCCAAAACTGACTGCAAACCTGATTGGGCTTTCTTTAAGATCGCTTTTAAATACTATGTTTCAATTTTACATGAAATGTTAGGTGGCAGACCGGGAAGAAACAGAGTAGGGAGGCCTAGAATAGTAGGTTCCCAGGGGGCGTATAGCTCAAGGTGTCACCCTCGTAGGCACGGTGACCGAGGACCGGGAGTTGTACTCTCGCTGCACCCTTTTCCAATATATATTAATATTAATACCCAGTTCTTCGAATGCCAGAAACCGGTTTCGATACTTTATTGGGCAGTACCGGGTAGTGTGAGACACAGAGGTACGGCAAACGAAGCAGGTCTCCCTCCGCGAGTTAAAAGTGGGACCGTGGTCCACTCGGACGTACAGGCGGCCATCGTGTTCCACATACGTCACATCATTGTCAGGAACTCCTACGACATACGGGTGGCAAAGGGAAGGAGGCCTTGTCCTCCTATAACCCTCAAAAAAATCATAAAATAAAAAAAATATAAGCAAGTCCAAATAATAAAAATCGAATTCTTTAAACAATAAAGTAACAAATGAAATAAAGTCCTATACATTTGCCACTACACCATAGCCATAATTTTTCTTGGTTAGGACTGAAAGAAAAGAATATGAGTCAGCAAGTTCATTTCTATAAACACCTTGATGACCTTTCAAATGGTGAACACTACTACCGGTCTCAAGTGGTAAAGTTCTAACAGTACAGTATTAATAAGTTCTAAATTACTAACGTTCTTCTTATCAGATGTTTTGAAACCGTTTTTCTCCCAGTTTTCATACCACACGGTAAGAGATTTTACCGAATACTCAGAATCAATCATGTAAAGAGGACCAAGCTTATACTGTACAGACATCAACAGGCTCATATAAATGCTGTAAAGTTCCAAATAGTTATTAGTCTGATACTTTCCGACGTAATGACCGGTGTTTAACACATGGTTAGGGGCAAAAAATATACCAATAGCACCACTTCCCACTTCAGAAGGTTTACCCAACCTGCTCGCATTGGTGTAAACAACCGTCTTGCCATCTATCTGATCCATTACGTTGAAATACTTAGCGTCACAGTAGTCCACTTCAAACAAGGCTGGAGATATTCTTTCTTGCTGCTGAAAATCAAAAAAAGAAATATCAGTAAAAAATAAGTCGTAATCATTTAAGTGACCGGGTTTCCTTTTATTTCGAGAGGGATGAGTAACCGGCTCAACATGTTTGGTTTTCTTAGGTCTTACAAACGGAATATGATTCTCTCCATTGTTACCGGCACCTTCTGCGAGTTCGGTCCCCCCAATTGGGACAACTGGGTCCTCATCTTCACAAACCGGCTCTCCCACACCTGTGTCATTGGCATAGTACGGTTTGATGTCTTTAACGTGAGAACGTATGGTTTTAGTGGGATCCGAAATAAGGGTCAAAGTCACACTATTTACGCCGGAACGAGATGGACCAGTATAACGAGGAAGTAAGCTACGAGCTATCCCCTTAACAGCATCAGACTTTTGAAAGTTAGTTCTTTTAACTACATCGCCGACTTTAAGATCAAACCGTTTCCGGTGAATGTCAAAACGTATCTTATTACTTTCCCTGGATTCTTCAACCGTATCATGAGCGGAACTAGTGAGGTCACAAAACTTTTGAAAATAGTCCTCAAATTCAAGAGGAGTGTTACAGTCCATTTCTAAATTATTAGGACCAAATTTAACGTCAATTAAATTGTCAATTTTCCTACCATAGTGGAGCTCGTTAGGGGTTAGGCCATGGGCAGCATTTAAGGTATTATTAATGCATAATTCAATGTCTTTCACTACCGTATCCCATTTACGCATGTTGCTGTTACATGCTATGTGAATCATCTTATAAATTTTGCAAGTATGTTCACACCGATTTGCTGGAAAGGTCTTTCTGTTCGGTTGTATTTTTGGTGTATGTAACTCAGTCTGACTACTTGTGCTAGCGTTATCGGTGGTGGTATAGGCAGATGGAGTAGCATCTTTTTGAGAGAGCGTATTTTCAGTGTCAGCGTTAGGAATATCCGATTCAGAGTTAATTTTTATTACTGAATCATCAGACATAGCAGCGTAGATACGACCATCGTTTGTCCACACTTTTGTTCTCCCAAATACGTCCTTGCACTGGTGTACTAACAACATACGATATTTAGTTAGTGATTCATATATAGTTATTTTCGTTCCTTTTAGTAACTTTTTGTTTGAATAAATTTGCGATTTCACATCGTGACGAACAAATTTGACGACTATAGGGCGAGGAGTAGCATCTGGCCCGGAAGTAACACGTCCTAAACGATGGGATCTGCTAATATCAGTTGGTTGTACAGTAATTTTAAGTTTTTCGGCACAACAGCTGATGATTTTTTCATTGGTATTTTCTTTACCATTTTCCGGAAGACCATAAAACAATAACAAGTCTCTTCTGCTGTACTGTTCGAGATTGTCGTAGTTACGAAGTACGAGGTCAGAAAGTTCATCGAATTTATTATCGTAATCAGAGGAATGTTCTTGGAATTTACGTTTATTTCATCTTTGATAAATTGTCCCAAACCAACTTCACTAATACATTGTTCTAAAGAAGGCTGATCACTAACATCGGAAGATGACTTATCAGTACAAAAACGAGCCGTTAGTTTTTCAAGAATTTCGGTGACAGCATCCGATTTCACTTTTAATAAATCATCCGTATAGTCTTTTCTTAATTTCTGCATTTTATTCTGAATCTCCACTACTTCACCTGACGCCATGGTAACTGCGCATACGACCTTGTACTGTATGTATATTGCACGCTACGGCTACACTTATGTTCAGTATATTATTGTTAATAAATCACTATTCATTAAACTTACAGTTCATTACGAGGCTACAACGACTTATGTCCAAATCTATTCTTCACATTTTCGTGTTTACGCCATGTATGTCCTCATAAAACTAATATTTGTGCGAGCACATTTTTCACTTAATCGTCATCAAGATTAGCAGACGACCTAGCACTATAAGCTTTTGTTACAATAACAGCACCTCGTGGTGTAGTGGTGAGAGTCTTTGTCTCACATGTAAGTGGTCTGGGGTTCTATTCCTGTGTCAACCCCCAATTTTTTTTTTTTTTTGTTAGTATATTTTAAATATTTACAATATTCAAAATGGCCGCCTAGCACTCTCATTGGTTCATATACCTTATACTCTTATCATATTGTTATTCAGTAGAGCTCAAGACTTCGAAGAAGAGGTTGTCATTTTAGATTATTCTTCATTTTAATAATATATTACAACAGCTCAAATATTTCTCAAAATTAAACAACATTATTCAGCAGTTTACCAAAGTTCAAATTATTATTTAGCAACAAAGCATTATCAACAGTTTACCAAAGTTCAAATTATTATTCCTAGTAAACAACATTATTCAGCTTTTTTTTAAATATTTCTGAAAATGACTTCCAAAGGATCGTGAGAAAAATGAATAAATAGCTATTTGTCAAACAGTGGGAAAAGTACATCATTTCTTCCCGAATGTGTATTTGCAGCACGAGATGCTAGTCGAGTGCTGTAAAACACATGAGTGAAGAAATGATGTATTTCCCACGTGTTGCACACAAGATTTTATCTATCTTAATGCTGAAAATATAAAAATAACTGAAATTAAGTATCAATAAATATACTTAAATTAATGCATTTTTATTTAAAACCATTGTCTTTAATTCCCCTTTAACATTGAATATTGTATATAATTTTACTTTCCGCACTCAGTGGCGAAAAGTCTACTTTCGCCACTGTTGACAAGGGGGGAAATTGACTTTTCAGCACTAAGATAGATAAAATATATTTCCTGCACGTACCAACCTTTTCCCACCCTTTCCTCTGTTTCCCACAAAAATTCCTTCTCCTTTTGCAGACTTTTCGCCGACATCCTGTCGGCGAACTTCAACGAAAAATACATTTTTAGTATACAACTTCCTGTTTGCAAGTAATACAGCATTTATATAATACTACTCTATCTCACAGTAAAATTCAACTAATCTGGTTACAATACTATACAACATAATTCTAAAGTCTATAAATGATTTCATTAATAATTATTATTTAAAAAAAATGTGAGCATTTTAAGCTATTTTTTTAGCAGAATAATATTTTGAAATAGAACAGCCGGTTAATAAATGTACGGTATTCGTCATAATTTTCTCTCAGAATTCTAAGACACACCTAAAAATCAGTTTTTGTCGAACATAAAAAATGGTAATTATATAAAAGATGAACATATACACTCTTTTGCTCTTGCAGACCTCCATAAACGGTAAAAAAACTTTTGAAAAGACGAAGAGAATTAAATATATTTCCTAACATAAGGTTCTGTGTTTTTTAATATGACATTTTAGTACTGTAAATTAACAGAGGATATATTCAACAAAATCATTTCACATAAGAGGATAGCATGATGAGTTACAGTTCGTACTTCTGTGCATAAAATTAATGTATTGTTATTATTGTACAATATTATATGGATCCTGACCGAAAGGACGTTTTGGTATATATGGGCAATTTATGTTTACAAAGTGTTTTATAGCTTAATAGGTATCCACTTTGCAAATTAGATTTCTTTTAAATCAATATAATTATATTTTTTACAGCTATGTCGTGTACATTTTCGTCATGTTGTGATACCATTCGACTAACAACAATAATGAATGGTTCTGTAATGGACAATAGAGAGGATGTACAAGAATT
>JAQIWE010003815.1:0-11398 GCA_034698565.1 Campodea plusiochaeta | reverse complement strand
AAGAATATGAGCTATACTATTAAATTGGTAAGAGAGTCAAAGACTGGCAAATCTCACATGATTAATGTAAATATCAACTGGAAATATACTACACTGAGTATTAGAGGAATTTCACTGAATATTAGAGGAATTAGAGGAATTTCACTGAATATTAGAGGAATTAGAGGAATTTTATTCCTCTAATATTCAGTGTAGTATATTTTCATTTGATATTTCCATTAATCATGTGAGATTTGCCAGTCTTTGATTCTCTTACCAATTTAATATTATAGTTCATATTCTTCAAAAATTAATGTCATTAATTGTTAGTAGATAACTACTAGATAAATGATTTATTAATTAAAAGTATTTTTATCAACTCTTTCCATATAGAGAATGAAAGTTGCTCGAAACAAAAAATATTTGACTAAAACTAAAATTCATTAAATATATCTACTATATATGCCCAAACTTTAATCACCTTTTGAGATAAAACCATGAAGGTAATCCTTTTCCAATATACCATTTCAGTGAAATCAAAAGTACATCATTAATATCAGAAAACTCCTCTATACAAAGCTCTGTTGACCAAATTAATATAATCTCACATCTTTCTATTGGATTTTCAAAAAAATAAAAAAAAGCTTTTTGATGGCCTTCATCGTCCGCCATTGCTTTTAGTTAAAAAGCACTTCTAAATCCGCTTTGAGGTCAAATTACAGGAAAAGCTGTGGGGAAATTCAATATAAAACAGAAAAGCCTCTTATATGAATACATTTTCACGTTGTAATACGTGACGTTTTCAATTTGGTACCGTTTGTGGGTCTGCTAATGTTGAACATGTATGGAAAAGCGGCGGTGGTACGAAATTACAAAAGATGGGGTAAGATCAGGGGTTGAATTTTGAGTTGGACTGTTATTATTCAAAATCCGAATTTGTGGTCGATTTGGCGATTCATTTGATGAATTTTAGGGTTTCTTCAGGCAATGGTCTTTTTTTTGTACAATAATGTTGATTTTCCGCTGTATGGTAACTTCCTATTTTTTCACAACGCATCTAGCTGAAAAACATCAGACTATACGAGTACATGGCCATTTCAGCAAACTCAATGAGGTACATGCTGTATCTAAAGCTACTGTCAAAAGCACCTATACAGTCACAATTTATGTCAGAAGTACAGTATCACTAAAGCAAGCTACGTGTACAAAAGTATTAAAGTTATAATATAATGTAGCACCATTGAATTCGTGCTTACAGACATGAACGTCACTGAAGTTTGAAATATTTCATTCCGAACTCTGTTTCAAAGCAGTAAATAGTAAAATAGAGATTGAAAATAAAACTATAATATTCCTCGTCAAAAACTCCATAATATACCATTTTACATATTGCTCTGAGAGGAGAACCTATGTGGGGGGAAATTGTTAAAATAACCAACTAATACACTACATCTGGTAAAAACTTTATAAATAGATGACCATCCTCGTTTACACTTCGCCCACGTCAGATCATGACAATAGCAACTTCATATATTGACAGCACATTATCAACAGTGGATTATAACAAAACATGTATCACAAAACCTCTCACGTCACTACTGACGTTTACCAGCTTCCGACACATGTTTCCTCAATAGTTGACCTTTTTGTCACCATGGGGTCTCTATGTGTCACTCACAAAGTGCAAGTATTTCTGTTAACTCTATGTTCTCATACGTTGATTACACGATACGTTATAAAGTCAACAACTCTAATCGGGAAACGGATGTTGTGCAAATATAAATTCCGGGGGTAAAGGGGACCACGGGTTTTATTTAAAGTGTGTATCCACGAAGTTGTGTCACTTTTGGAAATTTATTATTCATTGACGCATGGTTTTAAATGGTTTGCTTTTGAATGATTTTGTCAATGTACTGTAGGATCATCAGCATGTAATGTTTAAAAGGGAAGAGAGATATCGCATTATTTTGATCATCTTCCGTAATACGATAGGTATGAAATGAAATTGGAATTCAATAATTAATTTTACACTTTTCAAAGTGTAAATTGTAATTTCACAGATCAGTGAATTTATCTTTGATGTTTTCGCTATTTTAATCGTTTAGCACATTCCCGTATAATTTATTAATATGTTTTATGAATTAGTGATCGCAATACTGTTGGTTGTTTATAATACATTATGTTTTAATTTTATTATAAAAGAATAATCGACTTTAATGTCATCAACATCCATTGTTATAGTATTTTGTGTTGTTATACACTAGCATTTTGACATTTCAGCTTTCAATAGCTATTTGCTACTGGTATTATTATTGCATGATGAATCAATATTCTTACAGAATTTGAAAATGTCTCAGAAAAAATATCATTTATGTGGATATTGTGGAAAGGTGTCTTATGATAATAGTATAGGAAAGAATACACAATATTCAGCTTTCTGTGCTCTGAAATTGGGAAGGTACTCTTCAGCCTCGACACTCTAGGATCAAGTGATTTTCCCAATGTAATCTTCTGGGACTTGAATGCTATTATTGTAAAAACCATCAGCCTGGCACTCAAAAATTTCTACAACACTTCACTCTCCTACACTAACTTATTCAATATTAATTTCCGGTGATCTAATTAATTGGGTGACATTATCTTTAGGAATAATAATTATCGTATTCTCTGCATCAAGTGTCTTCTTGGCATGATGTTACGAAGCATTGACATATACTGTGTATTCGATCTTAAGAGCCTAAATCAATTAACCCATCACGGGTGTCTCTGACAACCACCAACTGATAATCCCTTGTTAGTCTGTTTAAATTTTTTGAGCTAGTTGCGATTTGTATAGGAAATAGAGAATTTGAACCACCCAAACAGGTGGACAGTAATGGGTTTACTATCAAAACAATTTTGAAGAGTTAATCGATTTGGGCTCATAAGATCGAATACAGAATATACATACAGTGAGATCACTGTCACGAACGAAGTAACACTGATCTCCTCTGATGCAAACTGAAATCTCACTGCATGTTTAATTCTTTGGTTTTGAATGCTTGTGAAGTATTTTATCCCCTTTCTCGTTTGTTTCAGGTTGAGAAACGAAGCAGGTGGTGGAGGATGGTGCCCAAAACCACAGATCGAAGTTGGAATCAGAGAATGGATGCAAGTAAGTTTTTCACCCCTCCCCACTCACCCTGCCAAGCTAATGGTGTCGTACTAAGAGGGAGAAATTTCAATTTGCGTGGGACATATCCAGGGTGATTCATTAAGTCCCGTTTTTATTTCTTAGTGACGTGGCGTTTTGAGGATTTTTATGAATGTATGGGTGCAACATGTTTTTGGTGAATTTTAAATTTTATTGGTGCAGGGTTTACTGAATGTAATAATAATAAACGACAGGCTGTTGTCTTTCAGTGACCTTCTGTTCATATAAAGAATCAAATATTTAATATTTTGCACTATTATAAAAGTAAATAGATTCTGTTTCCAAGCAAAGAAAATGACTGTTTGAGAGTTTAAAATCAGCTGCAATAGGAATTGTCCATAACTTTTGGCATAACGAAATAAAATAATATTGTAGAACATATTTTTATTATGAAATTGGAAAAAAAAATATATTGTAGTCTGTATAAACGGTCTTATTAAAATATTCATGACGTCTAAGATAAGTTCGCTGTTCGATTTCTCTAGGAACATGCGTCTTTCAGAAATTCTGATTTTATGTTACCATCTCTTTTCTTCATTCGAAATTGTGAAATTCTAGTACAACTTATTGAGATCTACAACAAAGTACGTTAAATGTTAAGACTTTTGAAATTGTTGAACTTATTACATCCAGATATTCTAAACTATACCAATATCCATCGCTTGCTTTTAGTTTATGCTTCCCAAAATTTAAAAATCCACCTAAATCACTTACGCCCCTCGAACCCCATACTTACCCCCACCAGTCACTCCTTTACCTTTTCCTCTTTCCTTTACCACTACAGCAGTGAGTATACAGTTGGATTAGAATGGGTAGATCTGACAAAGCATGTGATTCACTTCACGTTCCAAAGAATTGTGTTTGTGGTCAGCGGGGAGCATCTTGTTTTACGAACAGGGACATATTTGAGGAGTTAGAGTGATATTGAATAATGGATGAAATAATGGTAGACTACTGGAAACTGGGGGTTTGAGGGAAAGTGTGTTTTGGAGGTTTAATGTGTTTTTTTGTACGTGGGGGGGGGGGGGGTATATTTTCTGTGGGATCTTTGATGTGTGGAACATATGTTTTCAGATGTAGATGAGATTAGTGTTATATTTGAATGTGAGGCAAAATGGGCATTCATTGGGATCAATTAGATTAATATCGTACTTCAAATATGTCTGATGGCAACAAAATAGCTGCATGGTCATTCTCTTAAATTACATATTTTTTGTTCAAAAGTTGCTCTAATTACAAGAAAATTCACATTTGAAACGAAATACACTTTCCCCTGCTTTGTGGATTCGGAATAATTTTGTTCTTTTCATGACTAATTGAATATAATAATAAAAATAACTTTGAAAATTCAAATGATTTACATTGAATTACCTAATTTCAGAATGCAAAGAACTTTTATTTCTAAAATATAGAGACACTCTTAAACCTACTTCTTGAATAAAATACTGACACTTTGAATATCTCGTAATCATTGCGTTACCGGTAGTTTTATGGTTTGTATTCTTTCTGAGAGAAATGGATTCATATGTGTTTTTCATTTTTCAGCTAATACGTTTCAAATCCACAATGAAAATACAGAATATTGTCAATATTTCAGCCAAGACCCTTACATAAATACATTTACAAATAATTATATAGTAGTCTTGGCTGAAATATTGACAATATTCTGCATTTTCATTGTTGATTTGAAACGTATTAGCTAAAAAATGATAAACTTATGCAGTGTGTTGAAACAAATCAGCAAAGGGAAGAGATATTAATGGCAGAAAGGTTCCCAGCATTCTGAAAATAATTATCTTGCATTACATCAGTCCTCCAGCATTACATACAACAACATCATACACCCTCTCACCCAAAGATCTACCCAACACCCTGACTCTTTCATCCAAGAATACCCTCTCTCTCCACCCACTCTCATCCCATCGCATGTGGCACCTCCATTAAAACCCCTAAAATTCCTCTTTTTCTTCTACCACAATTTGAACCACCTTGCTCCCCCCCCCCACCCCTTAGTAGATCCTCCATTAAACGTGTCTAATGAAGGGTTGGGAGGGGGGAGGGGGTATCAATCAATGTCTGTAGAGTGGTGATTTAGTGATAGGAACATGCAGAGGGGATAATACAAGGGTTCTATGACTCATTCGTTTCCATGGGTATGCTGCTGGGTGTTTCAGGGGAAGGTGAATGTCATGGGTTGGGTTTGGGTGGGGGTCAGGTTTTCGAGAGTGGAGATGAGGTTTTTTGTGACTTCGTGAAATTGGATATTTTGTTTTTGATTTTTCCTACAATAATCCAAGTAAGATCCACATTCATCGTGAAGATTCTCAAGATCAGGATCGAAATCAGGATGGCAGGATCAAAATTTCATAAACAAAAGTAGTATTGTATATTTCCATCAATTATCTAATTCATTTTCAGATTATTTTCCGAGTAACCAAATAATCTGCCTGTTCAAGGCTGGAGTGTGATGATTTTAACTTCTGTAGAATGGTATGTGAGAATCGTGTAATTCATTAAATATCTTTCTTTTCAGTCACATGTGCAATCTTTATTAGAGTAGATTATGAAAATAATATATAATAACAAATAATCCCGTGTTTACTTACATGTAACATTATGCACTTTGTATGTGCTAAAGTAAACCCACTACAAAATAAATAACCCGCCAGTAATTCTCAATAAGATGTAATAAAATATTTTCACTCGTTTTTATGTACAGTTGATGAATCCTTTTCATTAATAAAGGCGAAACGTCCTAAAGAAATATTGTGTTTCAATAAGTGGTTAAATCCAAGCAGACCTATTTAATGATGTAATGTGACAAAGGGCCAACAAAAATATTTTGAGAATAGTAATTTCTCAAGTTTCACTGGAAAAGGCGAAACAAAAAGTGTCACTGAACACATCGTATAAGTCTCTCAAGTATTACTATTTTTTACGGAATGTCATTAAATAAAATAAATGGTAATTTTTAGATTCTGAGATAGCAGTGCATCGATCAGCAAATTCCTTAAATAACTATCCTTTAGAAAAAGAAAAAGATGAACAAAAAGAGAAATATCGCTTTCGTGCATTTATTTATATCATCCGTTTTCAAGAGGTAAATAAACTCTGAATTTTCCAACCACTCATATATCTTTCTAACAAATGATGGAATGTTGGTTTTCATTTCTTTCTGTTTTTCATCACTATAATGGAATTTTTTCTTCTTTGCTGTCGGTCATTAAGTTTTATTTGTTTGAGCTCAGGTGCACAAGAAATGGTTTCTTCATCCTAAGTAGCCATAAGGTTTTATTTTAATTGTTTTCTGGGTGGGTGGATCCCGTTTCAGAAAAGTGGTAGTAGTCATGAATTAAATGAGCTGTACTGCCTCTATTGTGGTCATTTTAGTTATGGAAGTAGGGAATAATCGTAAATAAGTTACTTCCTCATGGGTTTTATGTTTTGGTATATACAGCTTACAAAATAAACATTGCAATTGAAGTGGAGTAAAATAATATCTACAAAATTTAGAGACTTTTGTTATTTTACTTTTTTTTAATTCATTGCTTTAGTATGTTAGTTAAATACATCGTATACAAAATTTCTTTCCAAATGTTTTGTACTTTACACTTATTTTTAAAGAAAGTAAACAAAATTTGAAACCACTGTGTTGCATAATATTTTAAACCCAGCAGACATTGACTAATACATTAGTTTCAAACCAGGCGATAACAACTTACATGACAATACTTAAGTAAATGTTGTCAGTATTATGCTCTGATAGGTATTTACCTCTAAATGTTTCCATTCTTTGATACCCATTAAAATGAGGGTAGTGAACTTCAACAGTCTAATCGGATGTTTTGCAATCAGTAATTAATTTAGCGTCAATCGGGATCGAACTCTAAACCTCTGCGCTTCCAGTCTGATTCTAACCCAACTACAGTACCACACTACGGTGTCTACGGAGCTAATAAACATACTTAAATTAATAAAGATACAGCATTTCAAATATTAGAATGGTAGCTTGTACTAATAATTATTTCTCTTCCTTCCAGATTGATTTGTACAGTCGTCACATTATCACTGGTATTCAAACACAAGGAAGGTATGACAAAGGTAGAGGATTAGAGTATCCTGAAGAATACATTCTGGAATACAAAAGACATGGATTTCCAGATTGGAAAATATATAGACGATTTGATGGGAAAGAGGTCAGTTACATTTTATTTATATATTTTAGAATAAATGTGACCAAATTTCTGGAAGCAATTTTCACAGAAAACAACAATTTCAGATTAAATGTTTCATTGAATTTCAGGGGTAACTCAGCCTCACTTTTTGTGGTTCCGATAAGACGACGCCAGCATCTCCTTTATTTGGCGTCAATAGTATTGTGATATTTGTTATGTTTTAGAACATTATATAATACTTTCATAGAAATCTTACAATTTAATGGTTGTAGAGTTGCTATATAGCCCGCGAGATCAGAACTGCAGGGCTTTAAAAAGTACTTTACTGAAGTATATTAATTTATGGGGTAGAGAGGTAGAAGAAATGGAAGGTCTGTATACCCAAGACTGAGCCAAGACAGTATTTCTACACTACATTTGCTACAATGTATTGCTTTATTGCAATCATCTGCTGAAATTCTGTGAAATAGATGACAATGGGAAAAAGGACAAATGGTGCTGTCAAATCATTATTTATATTTACTGCCATCAGATGTTATTTTCTGTGACGATTGTCGATTATCTTTTATGGAGCAATATTATTTCACACGCCTAAATATAATAGTTACTTTAGTAATAAAAACTCTCATCTCACCCAAATAATTTTCTATAGAAATATATGTAAAAAACAGTACTCTATACTGTATAGTTTCAGAAGCAGAAATGAAAATCAATCTGAAACTGTAATATACAAAAAATTAAAATACAAAACTACTGAACATTGGCTAATCTGCTATAGTACAAAAGTAACTTTCCAAGAAATTACTCAGAATAAACATAACTTTCCAAAGCCCCATAACCATATCTTCTATGCGTATATCGAAACTGAATATGTTAATTATACCGACTATTCTTCTTCAAAGGAAACTACCTTTCACATACTATCATGTGTCAGAATGCATTATAGTATTTATCACACACACGCATGTCTATCAAGTCTATAGAATACCCTACAAAATATAAATACCCTATAATATACTACTTGCTTTCGTTTCTGATCGACAACATTCAACCTGAAATTTTAATTCCAAACGATACATCACTCTCACTTTGTATCGTCTTAATTCAGTGGAAAGACGTTTACGATAGAAAGAAGAATGAATTTTGTATGGGGTGTTTAGTAACAATATCGTTTGTGTCGTCAATTGATATCATGTCAAAGATGAAGGGAGTTGGGTTGTGTAAATAATGTTATTAATAATTTTCTGAGGCTAGAAGTTTCTTGCATAATATTTTGATAATAAAATACGGTCTTAAACTTCCAATAATAGGTATAATTTCTCAAATTTTCAACTAACAAACTTTAGTCTTTTGAACAAAAGAATTGTGTTTTTTTTTAATTGACTGTATAAAACAATTTATATTTTAGAAAAGAAAAATAGGCCTGATATGAATTGATTTAACGGTTACTTATAAATGTTATGCAGAAAAAATCTTGTGCTTTGAGCCTTTGTACAAGTACGTTTTCATTAATTATTGCATTATGTAACAAATGTATTCAAAATCATTTCAAGTTACAGTTAGTTATCTCGTTAATTGTATGTACAGTACCAGAATCTAAAAAAGCTTAATTATATATGTTTTAATTTTCTGTATATAACAGGAATACCTTGGAATTGTGTACAATAAATGTATTACCTTAAAAACCATGTTGAGTATGAAATTCCATTGTCTTCAGATGTACAGTCTAACTGCATTTTTCACCAGATGGTAAACTGAATAATAATAATTATTCAATCTGCTAGGAAAATTAATTTAAAATATTAAATATAAATTAAATAGGTTGAATTAAACAGTTAATTCAAGTTTGCTTACAACCTAATAAATCCGTTGAATGATTTGTAATTTTCTTTTTGTTAATGATAAATTTACTTCTTCATTGCAAAAATAAAAAAAATATATAAAACATTATGCTTTCAAAACGCATCATGCAGCGATTCATCATTTAAATCTTTTACAAATATATATAAAAGCTAAATTTTTCTTAATTACGATATATCTAACAGTCCGTGACAACAAGAACTCATACGCCATTAAACCAGCAGCACAATGCTCTGACATAAATATTCTCTTCGTACTATGACATATTGATAATAACATAAACCTATTTTATGCACTTTTCCATATTTATATGCCCAATGGCACGCACGGTTATAGTATAAACATAACGGGCACAAAACTATATGTGCTTAAGATATATCTGAGACATTTTCTATCCTACAAATACATGAAGCTATTAAATGACTTTTACGATATAGTATATACACGATACAGTAGCTAGTAATGAAGAAGGCATTAAAAATAGTGGATCGTGAACAGAGTTGTCAATACCATCAGTTTTGTCACATTTTTACTGGATAGTAAGGTTTATTGGGGTGTGTTATGATAAAAATCATAACACATTTGTGATTTAAAGGGTTACCTATAGATAATGAATTTCCCGTTTTCTGTGATTTTTTTGTACGTTATATTATTAAAGAATTTTTACAAAAAGTTTGTCATTTTTTACATAACGGATCAAGAGATATTTCTGTTTATATAGTCGATAGATTTTACACAAGGTACTGTAGCACAAATCGATCTGTTTAATTTCGCTGCATTGCGAAAATATGCAAATTATTCGCTGAAAAACACATATCGGAACATATAGGCCATGTATTAAGTAGTAGGAAAATTGACTTGGCAAAATAATATTAGCGACGGTTTTAAATAAAATTAATCATTTTATTCATATATCATTTTATTCATATATCAGCAGATGTCTTGTTTCGGGCCACGCTTGCTCCATTATCTTAAAGCTTATATTCTTGAATATCTAAGGCTAATATCTCCACAACCCGTGATTTTTGGGAGGTAAGAAAATAATATGAGTTATTTATATCAAGGAGACTAATATTATGTTATATTATCAGAAAAGTCAATTTAACTGTAGGTAACCCTTTAATCAACATGTTAAATGATTTTTTTTACTGAAATCTAAACAATAATTTTCATGTTGTATTTAATAAAACTTGACAATTTTTTAGTTTCAAAGTATTTTCCACAAACTGTCCAAAATTACTGTGATTGTATTATTTAGAAATACTCTGATTGCTGAATTGTTATCATGAAGGTATTGTACTGTATAGAACAGAGTGCTCCTATTATACGAAAACACTGGAAACAATACAATAAAAACAATATAATGTATATTGAAGAATAAGTAATAAACTGTTCTATTTTGACAATATAATTTTATTTTAAATTGTGAGTGATTTTACGGGATTATACTCAATATCTACTTAGAATTGTAATATATAGTATGATATGATTATTGCAATTAATTTTTGAATTACTTACTAAGATATAGCATTCACTATTAACATAATTTTAAATAATATTCAGAACACATTTTTAGCAGACAAGAAATACACTATGAAATCTGAGATTTCAACAAGAAAAAATTCAGTATGAGAAATCTGAATCAATTATTATTTCCGCTACTAAATATTGTCTACCACGTTAGCGACCCTAAACGTGAAGACGACTTCCCTCGTCCGATTTCATGTGATTTTTATGTTTCGTCACATAACCATAACTAGTAAAGCCATTCCTAACTTCTGATCGTTCAATGCGGTAGAATAATGCGGTATTGGATATAGAAGTTGGATTAGACCAGAAATAGCTTATGTTGAAATAGTCATAAATATTTGGAGTGGATTTCGATAAATATAATTTTCTTTTTTTCTGTTGGTGGTTTATTGAGCTGGAAGTCATTTTGGGTTTTGGTTAGGGAATTGTAAAATAGAATTTGGGTGTATTGATTTCTATGGTGAAACTTCTATGGCGAAACTGATATGGAATTTACAATAATCTTGCTGAAACTTTAGTAGCTTCTGCTAGTAAAGTTAATTAAGAATTTCGAAGACAGTTCGACAAAATGTGCATAAAGAATATAATTCGCCTATTGCACGAAAAGCGATCCTGGTGGTTCAACTAATCCAAAATGGCGTGCCATGGTGTATAGAAAGCA
>JAQIWE010003814.1:0-11399 GCA_034698565.1 Campodea plusiochaeta | reverse complement strand
TGAAATAGATCTCGATGTAAACAGGGGCGTTTCAAAGAGAGGCCGCATTGCGTAAACGTCGTTGAACAGGGTATACGCTGGTTGAAACAGAACTTTCGAGCTCAATTATGACATTGCAAATCCATACATGTCCTTATTGACAATCATTGGTATAGTCAAGATGAGATTGTTCATGGATTATTGTAATCCCCAATCCCCATCACCCAGAATACCATGATATTGCACCTTCTCATTTCCACCAATAACAGTCTTTGAATGAAAATATTTACTTTGAGAATTTAAATTAAAAATTTACTTGGAATTCAAGCAATGAATCATAAAATGCAGAAACAACTTTAGGAATTTTTTCACACTAGATTACATACTACTGTAATTTTAGTATTATTAAAAGATAATTAAATGAATGGGAAGTAATGAAACAATATTTAGCAGTAGTTCTGTCTCTGTGTAAAAGAGGCTTCAGACAAAAATTCTTACTGTGAGTTTTGCATTGATAAAGTTATAAATTATCATAAATTAAAGTCATCATATTACTTTCTGAAATCCCCATAATTATTATTAACAGCAACCAGTAGTTTTTATAATTTATATACTAAATAATCAATCTGAGATTATCCATCCCATATGATATAATCCTTAAAAGTATAGATTGGTTATATTTCTGCAAATCAGCAGGTAGTTTACAATTGCCAGTAAAGAAAGCTGTGCACTAAATATTCAACCTAAACCCTTTCTGGTTATAAATGATTTATAATGTAGATTAAACTGCATTATAATGTAAGTGGTTCAATTAATCAGCTTTAAATTCATTGATAGATACAGGTAAATATATATACAGTATTTGTATAAGTGACTAAATTATTTTTTCTAACTTCCTTGTGAAATAAGTTACTGTAGTATAGCCTATAACTTGATAAACAAATAAAGGTTGGGAACCTATAAAAAGTTTGGTGGTACTGTAAGTTACAATAGTATGTACGATACGGTTATAACACCTGTGCCTACCTGTACTTCAAAATTTTTAAATCTAATTAAGCAAAACCATAGAATCTCTGGTGCTTCCATTACATTTTGGACATCAAATTATGATAATCTTAAATTAATGCTGCTTATTAAAGTGACATGAATCAGTTCTGTATGTTGTGCAGTAACTAGGCCCTACCGGCTACTGGTATGCTTACAAAACTTACATCATGTAGGTCTACATGAAACCATTTACAAAATAAAAGTTCAGATTTGTAGAGAATTATTCCTGAATAATGAATTAACAATTTTTATAGGTCTAAAAGTCTTTCCTGTTATTTTCTGTTTCTACTTCAAAAGGTGGATGGAGAAGAGATTTCATTTACTGGTAGTTAACAATATCAAAATAGGGTGTTATGTAATGACAAATACAAATTAATAATTTCTTCTAGTCTTCTTGTTAGGCTATTCTATCTATTTCCGTTCCCAATACACAATGCAATATTAAAATCAAGCTAGACCTACAGTATTTTCAGAATAGTACTGTTCAGAGCTTAACTCAGTAAGCGTAACCTGCAGCTGTTTTAAGTTCAGAGAACAATTGCACTGTTTTGCTCGCTTAACTCAGTAACACACTATGACATTAGACCTAGGTTACTTAGACATTAGGCTAGACCTAGGTTACATTTATAACCTTTTTATAATAATTGAATAAACTTAGTAGAAACTAAATCTTTGTAATATTTTTAAAATTTAACATAACCTTTTTGGACTGTCAATTGTAAAAGACCTACCAGTATATTATATTATATATTATGTAACTATAGGCTATTAGTAGGCCTACTGCACTGAAATGTTTTTTAAACCCGTTTGTTACTAGCTTAGGCAAGTGTAGTCAGGACTGGGCTTTACTGATTTGTAGGCTACAGACCAAAATTTGTTTTTCTTATTGTGCGGACTTGACAAATTTAATAGTGGCTTTCCACTCTTCGCAAGTTTTTTGAACTTTGTTGTTTTCAGATTCTGTAACCTGCGATACAAAAGTATGGAACCAATACTTCGTAAAAAATGTTAACTGCTTTACACAGGTACATGAGTTTACAACCATCTGATATTTCAACTGTGTAAACATGTAGGCTTACTGTTGTAAAAGCTTGGCATTGTCTATTTAACATGTATTTTCAATTTCTAGTTAATGATTAATGATAATTAACATGTCAGGTTAAAGAAGACTGGATTTATGATACATCCAAGGCACATTTGGTATCTTTTTTAACACTCCCATGTCTGATGGCCCATCCTATGACAAACAGACAAGGGTTGTTTGTGCTACTTCTGTATGATATTCTGTACACAAATGAAGGGTGAGAGTATTCATTTACTTACCCAGAAGTAGTAACTTCAGTTCTCTCCTGGCGTCCCGTTTGTCTCTCCTTAACTGCCTTTCAATTTCTTGATTTATACGTTTTTGTTCCTTTGCTTCTTCTGAAAGGCAGCACGCCATGATGAAAGATTTTGGAGGGATCGCCAGCTTTCCACTCCGGAGTCTTCACTCTTCGTTTCCTTTAATGGTGCCGTCTTGACTCTATATTCAACACTGAACACCGGCCACAATTTGAACTAGTCCTCCGAAGAGGTCACTTCAACCTAATGTGCATATATTTTAATAAACGTTCTAACATCAACCCTAGGAAAAATGCACCTCCCTCCGTGGGTGTGGTAAAGGAGATAAAACTGAAACAGACTTCCTCCCGATTCCGAAAATACTTTAAATTCCTCTTGTAGTCTCCGGAAATGTTGTACACTAGTCAGTAATTATTTACATAAAGTTAGTATATCACTTGTATTTATAAATAATGTTAATTAAATCTACCATTATTAGTACTTACAAAACTTGTAAGTAAGTTTACGTTAACATCGCAGTGTGCACGAGAAATGGAACAGCCGTCAAGTTCTGTCGAATGAGCGGACTCTGTGCAAGTCATTCCATATAGCGCATGTCAGAAAATCTGCTATTCAAGAATTTTGCTCTCCCGAAGTCATGTGGCTTTTATATATCTGTGAATGATTACCTGTAGACTCTATGTACTTGCGCACATGACATTCTATTAATTTATTTCGAATCGAAAATATGTGATTTCCTTTCAGTCGTATTTCCCGCCACTCTGGTAATTTTCGACCAGCCGGCTTTCACTGAGTTCCCACTCGATCCATATTTTCAGTTTCGTTTCTCAAAATTAATATTGCTTAGATACCAGTTCTGAAGGATATAACGACGTTAATATTTTTAAAGATTGTTTTTCTCTCTTTACAACATTTATTTTTCACAATAAGAATTTCTTTTAAAAATAATAATAGGTGACCCGTTACAGGCACTACGAACAGTGCGGTGAAGAACCGGTCTTTTGATTTAGTCAGTCTATAACTGTATAAATTGATAAAAAATAGTTTAGTATTAACTTTCAGAAAGAAAATAAAACTATTTTGTTATTATTCAATTTAATTCACTAATAAATTTATAAATAGCAATTTTCCTAAAAAGTCTTTCCGGTTGCTGTTGACGTGAGTATATACTGATATAATGATTAATCTGTTATTTTCTTTCATATCCACAAAACCACTGGACAAGCAGGGTTTCAGTTAACTAGTAAGCCCTCTGCTGACCCCCTTTGCCCATATACCTGTATACAATAATATTAAAGTAATCAAGAAATAAATGCTGCGAGTCCAATATATTTTCAATATAGCATTTATTATAGACTGAGCGAAATAATACTTTTTAAACGTGTAGTTTTTTTTTTTCAACGGAAGGTCCTGTTTTCTCGTACACATGTTCTGTTTCACTTTCTTTGTTTTCTATTGTACTACATATCTCAAGGGACCGATATGCAGTGTTGGAAAACAGGACCTCCCGCTCTAATATAATGGGCACGAGCGGCTTAAATAAAATTATCAGGATTAAGCTTATGACGTTATAATGACTTTGACCGTAAAATTCATATAATACACGTCCAATAAAGTGCATTTTCTCTAAATATAAATAGCACCCCTGCGAAGACCTTCAGTTGTTATCCAGTTCATTATTCCCTATCTTTATTTTATTTCATAAACAAACCATAAAGAATAATAATTATGTTAGTTTCGGAAGAAGGTGCTGTTTTAGAGTGAATGCACTTATAGAATAATTGAACCGAAATTAGAATTTTTTTTAGAAATTTTCATTTGGATTTAATATTTTCAATGTAAATTTACTGATTGGCAGCTTTTCGATATCAAAATGGAATTTCTTTACAATGAAATGGATTTTATTTCATTGTACAGCAATGTAGACTATAATTAATTATTTATTAAAAAATAAATAATTTTAAAATGCTTTAAATGAAATGTGCGTGGAATGCTTGAAGTTTAAATGGAAGAAAGAGTAAAAAATTTAAAAAATTTAAAAAACGTACATGAAATCAAGTTCAATTTAAATTTTTCTTCAAATATTCTACTAATTTTCACGTAAAATTTTGTAGCACTCTTAAAAATGTTTGAAACATAAGAAAAATTTGATAAACAACATTCTTTCAGAGCCTTAAAATACATATAAACAAATAAAAAATGTAAGATTTATGTAGATAAGCTTCCAATCTCACAATTATAGTTCTGTTACACATTTCTCCCTTTGATTCCTACCTTGGTGCTTTTTGTCCGAAAATTTAATTCATTCTTCCATATCAATAACATTACAATAACACACTACAAGTTACTTCTGGAAGCCTTAATTTCCCCTCTTTAGATTTTTTATGATATCTTACCATATACGAATATTTATAACCATTTTTAACGAGACATAACTATATTGAGATCCCAAAATTAGATTAAAATAGACTAAGTGGTTTGGGATAATATTAGCAAATAAATTGGAATACGGGTACTTGAAAATGAAAGTAAAAAATTTCAAAACATACAACATATAGGTCGATTTTAAATGATTTCCGAATATGAAGAGGGTTGGTGCACTATACCCGTATCCTGAAAATCAAAATTTGGTCAAAATCGGAAGAGCTGATGTTACATGGCCGTGCTATATAAGCCTTCAACTAATTTATTTATATGTCGGATTCTGTCAAACACAGTAGAATACCAATGTGATGGATATCATATATCACTATATTATTGTCAGCGAATCAGAGGCACTTAACGATTAAAAAAAAGAGTCACCAACTTTTATTTCCAATGAATCAACCGTATATTTTAATGTATATAGAGAATCTAGAGATAATGAATTCAAAAACCATTTCTAAAAACTAAAGTACAAGTATATTATCACTATTACAGTATATGGTCTTCTCCAAAGACGACAAAGTTCTCATTTCCATGAAATGTTTACAAAATCAAATTATGAGACCAGCTCACGAATAACACGCTAGGGTTCATTCAAACGACTATAGAGAAATATTTTCCAAAATATGCGTTTTGATGGAAGTTGGTTTTTCAGGATATTAGTCATCTTGTCCGTGTATAATACACTTCCTAGCAAGCGCATATCAAGGCACTATTACTCAATATTTCGAAAAGGGAATGAGAGGGAAATGATGTTGAACACCATCCGCGAAGAGACACATGATAATTTCAGAGCAATTTTTTAAAAATTATGGTGTAAAATACTATATAGTTTTTACTGGTATACTTACTTTCATTCTGAGGCGAACTACATCCTGGGCATTTTCGTGCTTCAAAATTGAAAGTAGAACCAGGACAGCAAAAATTCCAGATGAAAATTCCCCCTTTATTTCGAGATTCTGTTACCAATATAGAGACTAGTGAAATAACCATTTTCAAAAATATTTTGTAAAATGAAACTGTATATTCTCGAACTTTTTCATACTTACGCCTTCATTTTTGGCCGTTTTTAAAATAATTATCTTAATTGTAATTTTTAGTTTTGTTTTTATCAAGGGGGTCGGATTAGCAAATAAATCTCCCTGACCTCTTTGCCTACCATAGTTTGTTATCGTTTCAATATGTGAAAACGTCCTGTAGTGGAACATTTGCTAACTGCAAACTCTGTTACGAAGTCAATTTTTGAAAATATTTTAATTGCCAAATTTTCTAAGGTGAATATCTCCACAACCGGTGAATTTTGGGAAGTAAGAAAAATAATAGGAGTTATTTATATCAAGAAGCCTAATATTATGTTATAATATCAGAAAAGTCAATTTAGCTGCAAGTAACTCTTTAAGATCTATAAACACCTCGGCAATAACACGCACTGTTAAAACTCATTTAGTATAATAAAAATAATAAAAAATAAACTTTTGAGAAGGAAATTTGTGGTTTCAATAAGTTGATCCACTAATTTCCTTTATTCGAATTTTTGTGTTTATGTAAATTTGACATCGTATCACGTGGAGGTAAGGTGATCGAGCTCCTATATAAGATGAATATGGTTGTTGAGTTTTTTCCTGTTGTTTTTTGTTGAAATAACCTTTTTATGCTGTTTCACATTTAACATTATAATTTCGTAACACTTTCAAATGGATTTTGCATATCTTGCTTATATAGGACACAGACCTAAATACATTAATTTATTACCAATCTATATGAGTTTTTCTTCTACTTTATCTAATACAGTACATGTGTCTGAGTAAAATCTGCGTATTTTCTGGAAACATTAATATCATTTTTATTATTTCTTCAGTTTTTATTAAACTAATTTCATCTTTGATTTAGAAATGACAACTGAAAAATGTTTAAGTTGATTTTGACAAATCATCAAAAGATCTCTTAGCAACAAAGAAACTACATTACAAATTTCCTGGTAACGTATCCTACATTTTCATTCTATTTTTTCTTTCTTTCCGCGGTTGTTGTTTACACAAATTGTATGATACATTTCGCAGGAATTTTCGTTTATATGGATGGCTACTAAATTACTAATACCGAGAAGTAATATTGCTTCTTAGCGATATACAATTACAAGGCATTAGGGATTAGCACTTTCAATGAAAATTTTCTTCGGGGTTAAAGAGTAATAATCTGTAAGTTTATTATTGTAAGTGAAGATACAGAATGCAAACGTCATAAAAACTGCATTAATATCGTTAACACATCAATTACTTCAATTATCTTTCTATTATTTTCTCTTGTGGAAGAGATATTACTTTGAGTATATGAGATACTGCTTGTATATTCTATTATTTTATTCTTGGGATTCAGGTTGAAATGAGAAGAAAAAATATACAAATAATAATTAACGATTGCTCAAATTGTATTGAAAAAGCTTTTTCATTTTCAGTGATTATTAATATTCAATTTATAGTCATTTTACTGTTTTTTTTTTATTAAATGAAAATTTGTAATACAATCAATTTGGACATTTTTAGAACTATGTTTTCTCTAAAATATTTATCCCATTGCTGATTTGCTGTATTATATAAAGTAATTTCCTCTTTTTGATATAGTGTAAATATATTATTATCATTGACGATTTTGCAATAATGAAATGTAATAAAGTAACGGAGAGTATATAGTCTTCTTCGGAATAGCAAGCAATGTATTTATATATATATATACATATATATATAAATCACTGAGTATAAAAATAAACTTTATATTAATTTTGCTTCTAAAAAGATGTTTCTTGAGTTGGGAATTATATATTACAGAAGAAAAGAAGATAAATTTGACAATATTATATATTATTTAATAAATTAATATATTAAATACTTCCTGTTGATCCCAGGGCAATTTCCTGCATGGTAGAATAATATTGATATATTTTCATACAGTAAAGTTCTCAAAAAATTATTATCTTCAAATATTGACTTCACTCCATAGATTTTGGAGAGCCCTGTTTTTCAATATTCTGAGAGTTAATTTTCGCTATTCGGATAGTTATATTCTCACCCTCAAATACTTGATGTATTGTGCTGGTATCTCTGATTTCTACATCAAAATAAATTAGACTCTTACCTGCTTCCAGATGAATAATAAACACTGTAACATTATTAAAATGAAATCTCATTATGTAAATTGAGTAATTGATAATTTATTAATTTAAAAAATCTGGACACATTTTTATCATAATTATAAAACAATAAAAGACAGTACGTTTGAAAAACTTTATTCAGCAGCTAGGCCTATGTATATTTAGTCCAGATACATAAAATTTTCGGGCAGAAAATATAGTCTTACCATACCGTATTTTTCTTCAATATTTCTGTTCCTCTGTTCTGTTCTACCCTGCCCTGTCTTATGAGACAGCCTTTACCCTGGCAGATCTCTATCTTGTCGTGTGAACTATCGCAAAACTGAAAAAGGAAAGATTTTTTAAATCATTGCTCATTTTTCATAACATGACAGTATACTTCCATATACCGTATATAAGTAAAATGAAAATATGTTTTTTAATTACCTATTTTTTAATATTTAATATATTAAGGTGTAATAAATGGATATGATGTATAACAACATATTACATGAATAAATAATGATATGAGTAATTATTTATCTCTTTTTTAATACTGGAGTTTCTTCCATCATATTATGTTGACCAGTACTTTTAGTAAAGGAGTAAATGTTTTTTTGTCCGTCTTTATGAAAACGCGTAATCTTTTTTTTCTTCTTTTTTTTCGTAAAAAAACTAATAATAATTAAATTCCTTATTATGTAATTTTTTCACCCAAAAATAGTGGTCAGAATTAAAGTCATTCTGAAACTTACACAATGAAGAAAAGTATTTTTCTGTATGGTGGAACAAATAATATTGCATCAGTTGTACCAGGAAGTGATCGTGATCAATTTCTGGTTGTACCTAATAACAAATCAAAGAAAAAAAAATCATAACATCACATATTTTGACCACAAAAACAAAATCATGGTCCAGAAATATTTTTTTCAATATTCTCTAAAAGAAAATCCTGAAAGTGAAAAGAAACCTTGCATTCAACAAGTGAAATATCAATTCAAGACAAAGTACATGTACATGATGAACTATAGACTGATGAACTGACGTGTGTTACCACGGATATACAGTATAATATACCATGTCTCAAATTTCTACTTCATCCAAACTCTCTATTGTCTCATAATTTGAAATATAGAGTACAAAGGAAATTAAGAAAGCTTCTTGTGGTTTAGGAGAAAAGGAAAGAAAAAAGAGTGCACTGTGTGGTATACTCTTGGTATTGGCGTTTTTGGCTTTTACTGAAACACGAGCGAGTTATGTTGCATATGTGCACCGGATATAACAATAATAGAACGTTAAGATGTTTATCAAAAGGTTTGTATTATAGTTTTTTTTTATTATTTTGCTATATGGTTGATAATGAGACATTTTTTTTCTTTTTTATGTTATTGGAATAATTTATAATGACTGTATATTTTCTTTAAGATATTCGGAATACATTCAGTGGCGGTTATATTGCACTTTACGATCAATAGTTTCACTGAAAGGTAGATTACTGTAATTGAATTTTTTTTTTTTTTTTTTTGTAAATAAAAGCTTCCCAAGAATTAGACTTAAAAAAACATGTTATCAGAGAAGTAAACTTGTACGGAAATTGAAATTTAGTTATTATATAAGTAAACTTCTAATTAATAATTATTTTGAATGCATAATTTGATAAGCAATGTACTGTACCAAAAAAATTCTCTTGGAAATATCAATCCTGAGGTTTTTATATTTACGTCAATTCTGCGAGTTAAATGAAGTAAATCCTCCTATAGGCCTGCTCTTCACGATTACTCTTTTCTTAATGGATACATTTATTAGTGCAGATTCCATTTGAATTATCTTCCTGTGTAAAAAAAAAATCAATAAGAACTCTGTAATAAGGATGTGAAAATCGTAATTTATAAAAGTAGTAGCAATATTCATTACGTAATATTATACATAGTATGTTTAATGTGCAAAACCTGGAAACAAACAAAATAACTGAAAAAATTCTGTTACTTACTGATTCAATAAAAAAACGCCACTCTTTTTAAAATTGGAACATTGTACAACCCTAGCACCCTAAGTGGAAACACGCCACTGAATACATTATTGCAAACAAAGGAGTACTTACTTTAGGGTTCATCTGAACTGAACGTCTTACCTTCATTTTATCAGGAATGGGATAATGGATAAAATGAATTTCAGAATAAGCACTTACCTTCATTTTATTTTTGTAAAATATAAGAAGAACTTCCATGAAAATTGACGATAGCAACAGCAGTAAGCTCTTTCGTGTGTAGTAACTATGATGGGCATATGAATTGCAGTCTTAAATAACAAGAAGAAGGGGGTACAACTAACTAGACAGCAGAAATCTCAACGCAATAATATTGTTAAAAAAAATCAGTGACAATTAACCACTTGTCTGATAAGTTTTATGGTACCTATTATACACTTATTCATAGAAAATATCTATGGAAATCAGCCGTTAAATATTCTTCTTTTATTAGTTCCACTTTGTTTCTGCCCCATCATAATTATAACTCATTCCCTTATTTGTATATTTTTGAAATGAACTACAACAGTGATTTTATTAGGAGGATCAGGACCACTTCAATGTTCGAGTATTTTTGGGCTATTTTTCAAAATTAAGACGCAAAGTGATAATTACGTTTTCGAAATATTTTCCATTTACATATTTTGTACAATAAAGTTTAATAAAAAAACTTTTAATATCACTACTATATTAATGACATATTCAAAAATATTTCATAATGTTATTGATTATTATTATATATTGTGACTTATGGACCCTTTATTATTGTGATGTCTGATGACCCTGCTTATGATTACTATTGCATGCGTCTACTTATAGTTTTATGTCTCCACGTTTGAGCAGGTGGGGTTGGGAGCTGTTTCTCCTCTCATCTTAACAGTGAAAGTTACTTATATAATCCGGTCTGACAATACACAGCCATTGTTTTTTACTGTTATAGTCAAAGGTCCCTATAAGAATTCGGCAGTCCTTCAAATATTGGACACTCAAACGTCGCAACATACACTATATGTGACTACTCCCTGTGAAGTTAAAGGGTTACCTGCACCTAATGAATTTTTCGTTTTCTGTAATTTTCTTAAATAATTCCCTGGCTGTAATTTCTGTAATAATTAAAATACATTTAAAAAAAGTTTGACATTTTTTGACCCAACGGATCAAAAGATATTTCTATTTATAGAAGTTGAATAAGTTCTACGAGGTAACACAAATCGAACTGCTTATCTTCGCTACCTTGCGAATATACGCAAATTAGTCACCCGAAAATCACATATCAGAGCATATCTATGAAGAAGTAGCAAAACTAACTTAACAATAATATAAATTAACCATTTTATTCACATATCAGTAGTTGTCTCGTTTTCGGCCACGCTTGCTCCGGCCGCTGCGGCAAAACAAGCTGTAAGGTACCTTACAGCTTGTTTTGCCGCATTTTCTAAGGTGAACGTCTTCACA
>JAQIWE010003813.1:0-11402 GCA_034698565.1 Campodea plusiochaeta | reverse complement strand
GAAAGTAGCGCATTCGTGCCATTAAAAGTAGCGCATACGTACTATTAAAAAGTAGCGCATTCGTACAGTAGCGCAATAGTATAATAGCGCTTTCGTACTGTTGCCACCTTGACGGAAGGGATCTCAATGTAATAGCGTCTTGTAAAAAAGTTTAGCATTTGGAATTTCCAACCTCTTTTTTTTTATTATTGCTTCGTACATTTGCTACAGTTTTATTCCTAAGAATGGTGAGATACCATACAAACAATATTTAAAAGTTTAAATTAAGGTTTCATTTTTTCCAGGAAAAATAATTTGCTTCTTGTTTTTGTTTGTTTTGCCCCTTTAGCAGCGATTATTCGTATTTCTTTCTGTTATATGCTTCCCGCCGTGCAGTAGTCTGAATACGGCACAGATCATAAAAAAGGATCAAAAGATCATATATTTTTGGAATGGAAACAAGAATATCTTTAACATACTTTTTACTTCGTTTTTACAATTGCATTATTTCTGAAAATATTACATCCTATTAGCTGCTTTGCTCATCCAAAGGTGATAGCAGGTTATTTAAACCACATACAGGGTGGGCCGAAAAAAATGGCACCACTTTTACAAATGGGATATTTCCTGAAATATTGAGGCTAGAAACTGGGTTTAAAAACCAACGAAAAGAGAATCTTCTTCTCTTTCTGAAAATGTATGGTTTTATAATAATCCCTTTAAAATCCTTATAACTAAAAAGTATCCCAGCAAATAAAAGTTGTCAGCAATAGTATAACATTAAAAGTGTCGAATTTTTTTTAGCTAAAACAGCAACAATTTGACTGAAAAAAATATTTTTTGAATAATATCTTATTTTGTTCTTTATTAGCAATGATTCGCTATAATATGCCTCAGATTTTCTTAATAGGCTTTGAAATAACATCTTGTGAACAATCTCCATTCATGACACCACGTTTCCCATTATTTAGATGGATTACATTTTAGAAACCATGAAAAAATGGTAATACGGCGAATTACAGGCTGCTATTAGGAACCAAAACATTGTTGAATCAAAAATATTTATAAAAATATTGTTTTCTGTTAATTCTTAGCTGTATAGAAAAATAAGAAAAAATCAATATTCTGTCATTAGCAACTTTTATTTGGTATACTTTTAGTTATAAGGCCGTAGAGGTCGTAATATGACCCTGATTGATATAATACCCCGCACATATTTTCAGAAAGCGAAGAAGATTCTCTTTCCAATGATTTTTAAATCCAGTTTCTAGCAGTATGGATGAATTATTGTCACATAATGAGGAGTGAATTGATCTGCAAAAGACTTCCAACTAAATAATACTTTGCTAGAATTAACATCGCCAGTTACAAAATATTAAAAATAAATTATTATTGAAGTTTGTTGAAAGCTGTTGAAGCAGCAGTGCCACGAAAGCATAAACTTATGAAATAACAAGGAAGCGTAAATTAAAATCATTAAAACAACATGTAAGCTCTAACTGTTGAAACAACACGAAAGCTTTAACTGCTGAAACAACAAGAAAGCTCAATTTGAAAAAGAGGAAATAACTCAGTTGACATCATTGTTTACTGGTTTCAATATAAGCAAATGGGATTCATTCAAAAATCTTAAATTTTGTTCTATTAAGATGCAGATGAAATATTGAGCAATAAGCAAGCTTATTTAAATTATTTGCTATACTGTATGTGGTTGAGTTTGTCAATATTCAAAAGTTTCTGAATGCTGGATTACATCATTGTAATATTTTTTTTGTAAAATTATAAATCTGTGCTTATTCAAACTATTTTGTAATAATTTACTTATTTTATTATTGCTCATTAATATTATATGATATCATTACTGTGCTTTTTATATCTTTCGTATTGTACAGGGTGGCCCGAAAAAAGTGGAACCCTTTTATAGAACGCCATATTTTCTAAAATAATGGAGATAAAAAGTTGAAACAAAACGCATATTAAAGATTTTCTTGTGTCCATTCTACAAATGTATGGTTTTATGGTAATTGAAGCCGTCATCCAGCCTTTACGGCCTTACAAATAAAATAAAACGTGAATGACCACTGCTGATGGAAAAAGAAAAAAACGATAGCTTATGTAAAACGAGCAGAAACAGAGGTACAGTGTTTTTAATTATTATTAAAGGATGTAAAGGAGTAATAGATATATGTTATAATTTATGAATAATTAATTTTAAAAATTAAAAATATTATTTTTTTGCTGCTTTGTAGGAAAATACCGATTTTTAATTTAGTATTGACAATGGAACTTCCATTAACGGAATACTTTATGACTAAATGGTGTAAAAATATAGGAATTTTCTGGGGAGGGCTAACAAAGTTTTAGTGAAGGCTTAGCCCCCCCCCCCCCCCGTACCCTCCTCCTTCCTACGGGGATGTCAGAGTATGACATTCCCGCGCATTTATGACTTTTTAGGAGAAGATTCCTGAAAGGAAAGTATCGCAACCTTGGACTTACTTAGACTTAAATGCCATTAGCGTTAATATGGAAGGCATATCTTCGCTGTGGCAGCTTATGGTACAGCACCACGAATAATATTCTATTTCATTGACTTTTGTTTGTAGCAGTTATCTTTACACTGATCTTGCTGTATTTGACTAAGCCAGAATTTCTTTGGAGCATTATTGTTTATTTTCAATTTCTTGGTCGATTGTTATTAACGTAACCCTAAATATGAATATTGATTTTTATTAACATTACTTTGTTATTAACCATTGTTATATTAATTTTTGTTAACATTGATTGTTATTAGCATTACCCTAAATCTATATACATGTATATATATTAAAGTACCGTGCCCCCTTTTCTGCACACTTTCACTAATCACAGAGCACAGGACATTTTCTTAAAATAAAGCAGGACGTTACGACACACATTCCAAATCTTTATAGCAATAATTATTTAACACTGTCTATAACAATAAAGTATAGTCAGTTACATATATAATTATCAATAAAATATTATCACTCAGCTTACAGTTAGTAAAAAGGGAATTAAAAAAAACTTATTTGATCATTGTTGAAAAAGAGCTGAAAGTGCAATTGGTTTTCATATTTATTAATGAAGAATATCAAAAATATTTCCATCTTCTTAGATAATCATGGTATGGTAAGAGTGTTCTGTTCAGTATTCACAAGGATTCAAAGAACTATAATTAATATAATTATAAGGAATAAAGTAAAATAACGCTTGAGAAAACATAGCACTCATAATAGGACTCAACGAGGATTTTTTCTAAGTATAGGTATACGAAATTTTTATTTTTCATTGTACTGCACATTTTTGTGACAAAAATGTACTATAAGCATTACTAAATATTTATAATTATCTGAAGTAATGTAACTATGGGGAAGTGCCCTTTACTTATATAAAGTGTGTGGTAATGTACCGTCTCAATTTCTGTGCGATTGTGTTTTGATGAAAATCTTATCTTTGAATGCTGGGTTCTTCACGGAGATTTTTATAAGGAAATATATAGAAAAAATTATCAGTTCCATCCATGTACTTCTGGTGTTTTTTAACCTCTTTCCTCTCAAAGTTGTTCTTTTCTACACTCCCGTTTCTGAGTACTTTTTAGATGCGACCTGCGGCGAAGCGCAGAAAGCATCTATTGTCCTCGGTATATATCCGTTCGTCTGTCGCGAGAAACAGCTCCTAAACGGCTAGAGATAGGTATAGCGAAGTAAAAAAAGGTAAACCTGTCCCGCTACATGCCACCCCGACACAGAAATTGGGGATAGTGGGGTCAGCACCACCCTCCGGTCGGTCTTTACCCCCAAGGGTTTTCACCCCTGGTACCCATTTATAAGAGAACCCCAGCAGTCATTTTGGAGGTTTCAAGCATTTGACGCCAACCGGAAATTGAACCCGGGACCTTCTACGCCCTTGTCAGATGCCCAACCAACTGACTATGACTGACTGCTTCAGGTATAGGGAAGTATATAGAAAAAAATCCCAGAAAAAATAATCCAGTTCACATTTTTATTTTCGAGTCGATCGATCGAACTTTGACGAATATCAAGTCGATAAATTCGATAACGGCACGAGATAGGTATAGGGAACCATATATTTATTAGAAGGTGATTTTGTTCTGATTCCAAAAAGGATTCGTTTTTTAAAATTCGACCGAAATTCAACGAATATCGAATCGATTAATATTTCATGAATTTCGAGTCAATATATAGGCCACTACTAAGTATAGGGAAATATATAGAAAAAGTTCTCAGAAGTACAGTACAGTCGTATATGGTCCAAACTTTTTATGTCCTTTGATATACGAAAAGCCGACATGAAAACTATGCGTTTTCCAAATCCATTTGGACATCATATACCAGCGCGCCAAGTGTATACTATCAGGCCACATTTTAATTTTCGAGTCGATTGATCGAACTTTGACGATTATCGAATCGATAAATCCGATACTGGTTAGAGACAGGATAGGAAACTGTAAAAACCTAATTCGAAAGGCAATTTATTCCGATTCTAAATAATGGCCAATTTTATGCTTAATTAATGTTTTCATAAAACGCTAGTCTATATTTACTATGTTTCAGACCTTTCTCAAGAGGGACTGAAACATAACCCCTTCAGAAACATAGCAAAGTCTATGTGGTCGCATTTTTATTAACGCTAACAGCGTTTAATTCTGCTTGTTAAATTCAGTGGTCTTTTCCCTATACAATTCAGCATATCTTTCCAACACGTTTATATTCTGATTTAAGTTAAATACTGAAATAATCTATAACTTATATTAAATTGGTAAATAAGTTATATTTTCACTTTTATGAGAAATCCTGCTTAATGTTTACTAAGCCAGGATCTGGACTATTATTTCACTGTTATAACAATCATGCTGTTATACACACTATGACACTAATGATACTAATTTCGTTGGAACAATCAACATTCTAAGCATTGCCTATCGCAATTGAACAAGAAGACCTCTTAAGAATATATTTTAATTTTTGTTTAATACTTTTATCAGCATATTATAAAAAGTTCCAGTGTTTCTGGAAAGTCAAAATTATTATCTACATAACTTCTATTATTATTAAACTTCGGTGCAGTAATTGAAGCTTAAATTATCATGAATTTTTATTGATTTCTGATATGCTGTTCATTGATATCATTACAGTCTATGAATATAACATATAGCAGC
Organism: Campodea plusiochaeta; assembly: GCA_034698565.1. NCBI lineage: Eukaryota > Metazoa > Arthropoda > Diplura > Rhabdura > Campodeidae > Campodea > Campodea plusiochaeta. Next base: position 6,226 of record JAQIWE010003813.1, on the reverse strand, counting down.
ATGTTAGTACGATCGTATATACGTTCAGTTATTCCATATTGTCATATTTATAGGTTGAAAGAACTAGCTCGTTTCATAGAAAAGTCTCTTTGATAAAATTAAACACGTGAAATATAACTACTATTTCATTGTGTGGAAAAGATCGCTTGCAGAAAAGAAATACGCGGAAATATGTTACATAATGACGATTTCATTCTTATTCCATAAATGAAATTTTTGCTAACGTGGAGACAGTAATTGTAATTTACAATTTATTCTGGTTTCTGACCATCAGAAACGCATCAACTACCATTATATTCATCATTAATATCAACAATATTATTATTATATAATAATTATGTAAATAAAGAGAAACGATATTTAGAAATAAACCAAATAAATAGTAATTTGGGAACGGTGAAATTTTCATAAAAATACTTATCATATAGGTCATATCTACTGGGTGAGTAAAAAATAAAACAAAAATAAAAAAAATGGCACCACTTTTGAAAATGAAATACTTTCTGAAATAATAAAACTGCAAACTGAATTTAAAAAATAATGGAAATTGAATCTTGTTCTCTTTCTGAAAATATATGGTACTGTAATAATCCGAGTCGTATTACGGTCGCTGCGGCCTTATAGCTAAAAAGTATCCCAAATAAAAGTTATCAGTACTTGGAATTTTTTTAGGTAAACCAACAACAATGTGACTGAGAAAAAGAAATATTTGAACAATATCTTATTTTGATCTTTATTAACAACGATTGTCTACGATTCAGAATTTCTTAATAGTCTTTCAAATAATAGCCTGTGAACTCAATTCTTAAACAAGTAAATACTAAACGTCAATTGAAGAAAGAAGCTGAAGACATCATCCTAAAACCATTTAATTTAAGTAGAAGAACATACAACCTCTCCTGTCTTGAACATCTAACCACACTTGCTCAGGATAGAGCACAATGGAGACAGATTATATCAAGATGGTAGCTGAAATCCAGCATGGAGACATACGACGCAAATTGAATTTATGGTAAGAGTAACTATAAGACAAATGCACTTCTTCCTTTGAGGTGCATTGCATATTGAAAACCATGAAAAATGGCAATACGCCGAATTACAGGTTTTTATTATTAATGAAAACACTAAACACACTGTTGTTATGTCATATGTATTTATAAAAACATTGTTTTCTGTTAATTTTTAAATTTACAAGAAAACGGATTTTTTTAAATAAACTCTCATTAGCAACTTTTATTTACTGTATTATACATTTTAGTTATAAGGTCGTAATGGCCGCGAATTGCCTTGGATTGTTATAAACCATATATTTTCAGAAACAGAACAAAATTCTCTTTTCATTGGTTTTGAAATTTAATTTCTAGCTTCAATATTTCAAAAAATATTCTATTTTCAAAACTGGTGCCATTTTTTCCCCACCCTGTTTACTGAATGGTGTACCAGGAAAATTTATTTACTTCTAAAGATTCAAACATTGTATGCCTCTTACACCATTGGAAAAATACTCTGGTGGAAAAATATATCATTTTCTTTTATTATTGTAAGAAATATTTTGTACGATATTTTGTATCATTTTGATCTATAAATTTATATTAGGGCCATTCGGTACCTGGAGATAGTTATATGGATTTTCATTACACGTAATTAATTCATATCTCGAAGACTACTGGAGATATTTACTTAATTCTTTCACTAATTGAAGCGCATAGAAGAATTCTATGCCGTCTCTAAACTGAAATCGTCATTACCGTAACATAGAACTTTCAATTCCCTATACAAAAATCAGTAAAATATCTTCATAAATAACGAAACTATGGAATAACTACAGAAAAACTTTCTATCGCATTTGACCTTCACATGGGTCACTGTTGACCTTGAGAAAAGTGAGATAAAATGAATTGATTGCATGGTCATTATAACATTCAGTCCTAAGGGTTCCCTAGTTCTATACAGTTTTTATTAACATTTCAAATTTCGAAAACTCACAGCTACCTAACACCAAAAAATTCTCGATTTCTTATACGTACATGAATTATTTTTCTTATTGATAAATATATTTTGTATTTAACATATCAATCAATTCTGATTCGCTACCTTTGTGTTGTATATTATACATATCCTGTGATCACTGATTGAAAGTGATAGAAACAATCAATTGAAGTTATAACAGGAAATAATTATGAAACACTAAAACAACTCTATATACGCAAAAGTAAAGCACATAAATAACAGACGTTTATTGTTGAAAATATTTTTGCTCTATAAATCACTAGTCAAATTACTTTCAAATTTCCTCTCTAAATATTGAAAAATCACTCATAGTATTTTCATAGTAATCAGATATCAATAATGATGTAATATAGGAATTAATGCCACAGAAGTGATTACTCATTTTAATATCACTAATTTTAATAGTCTTTTCAATAATCGCTAGAATTCAAAATTAAAGTAATTTAAGAGAAAGTACTAGAAAGTATTCAAACAGTAACTAACATTTTTATACTTGAAGTACAATTCAGATATATTATTGCTATTGTTTTATTTACATTGATTTACTCATATTTGTAGCGTTCAAACTTCGAATATATTGATTTAAGAATAACTTGTTTACCCTACATGATTAATTCACATCAATGACATCATTGTACCACTAACGATATTCATGATTTATTTCACAATTACTTGCTGCCTATACTAGGTTGGAAGTTATTATGAACACTAGGCTGTACATAACAATGAACTAATGTACCGAACTATTTAAAGAGAACTTAAATTAAGGTTTCGTGTTTATTATTTTTTTACCTTTAGTGAAACATTCAGATTATTATTTTTCCTGTTAACAGTAAAATAACTCTAAAACTTTGAACATCACATAAGACTGCCTTACTTTTTTTAGCGCTGTGTGTTATAAAGTTTATTTTCATAACTCATACCCCGTCTAGCATATATCCAAACGAATATTTTTCTTAAATGTCACTTTGGTTACATGATTACTAGGATGATACTTCAAAATGCATATCTCAATTTTAAGAATAGCAGAATGAAAAAAAAAAAAATAAACATTCACCTTCTGTTATCCAGATACTGCCGTATCATTTTAATGTTACTCTATTTAATGAAACATTAATAGGAAAAGTATGTGACGGCTTGTCAAATTTAAAACATTTCATTGCATACCAAAAAGAAAAATATAATAGCATCCTCAGCATAAAATATGAATATAAAGTTAAAGGGAATTTTATTTCACAATGTAGTATGTAGATTAATACTTTTCTGCTGTAAAATTTTATCTTAAAACTAAAACAACAGTACTATAATTGTACATTTCAAGTATTTCATTATTATGACATCACCCTCCCTCTTCCTGTCATCCCCCCTTTCCTCTTTATTTGAAGAGTCTTCCTATCAACGTAAAGAGAGTAGAACCACAGCTTTACAAGCCCTACAAAGCGAGTAATTTTTAAATCGCCGTGTGGTATTTTACGTTAATGTAAAAAGCTGCATTTTGTTAGAAAAATGTACTTCGGAGAGAAAATTTTCAAAGGGTTTTCCTAAATGCACCGTGTTTGTGAGGAAACTGTACTGAGAGAAAAATATTTAGGTGGAAATTAAAGCTGTGAATCTCTTGTATAAAATATGACGCAGATACAATGATTTTATGAACTTTCAGTTATTACTTTTTTTTCGTTTTGTTCCAGGCGGTTTATAATGTGGTGAATGAAATTGTTTTTATTTTATTATTGAGACTATTATACTATATTATGTAGATTCATTGTTTGTTTAAGTATCTGTTTCTAAAAAAGTGATATTATGAATATATTAAATTTATTATATGGGAGTACATTTTCTGTTTATGCTGGTATAGGTACAGAAGTATAGTCATGAATGACTTTATATTAGTTAGGTATAAGTGTGCTCGTTAACATATTTATTTGGTGTATTATTTTGGAATTTAATAACCAAGATCACTAATGCCTAACTCATTTGTAAAACTCAACAACACATTTAAGTAGTGAGTTACACAACAATAAACAAATTATATGGGAAAGTTCGCTTTGTATATTGATTTCAAAGAATTTGACTTTGTATACATAATTTTAATCATCTCATTAATATCTATATTCGTGTACTGAAAAAGTAGAACAATTATTATTGAACAGGCGAATTTTTTTCTCAGAGTATGCTCTATTTTCTATCAGTCTATTGGAAATGTCGTGGTATTATAACCAAGTAAGCCAGTATACTTTATTATACAACTGACGTATTTCCTGTAAGCTTCTAACATATCCTGTAACAGCAACAAACAGGTTTACAGAAATAATAGTAGAATGGAAATGTTTAATTTTTCATATTCTTTATTATCTTAATGACATAAAAAGAATTTCTCATTATTATTTTCGTGTCATTCCTTTCTCATTATTTCTTGATTATATGCTGTTTTATATTTTCCTAAACTTTTGCATACAATATTCTAACTTTGCATGTCAGTGAATCACTTATCATGTCAGATTCAATTTATTTTGGGATATCCAATGGAAATTTACTGATTTCAAAAAAGTTATTTTGAAAAAGGGTACTTAAAAAGAGCTTAAGTAGTTGTTTCACATTCTGAACCAACTGTTATTTTTTTACACCAACATTAAATCCATAACAGCTTGTTGTTACCAGTACTCTTTTCTAAAAAGGTATATTATTCAGTAATATAGATATTTAGGACAGGTATGTACAACACTGTGCCATTTCTGAAGCACTGTTGCTGTTGTCATTATATCCACTGATATGCTCCTTCACCCAGAATGAAAATTGAGTTTCAGCATAGGAAATCTCATAGGCGAAACCAGACCATTTCTAATGGGGGTGGGGGGCAAAAGTACCTGTGAAGCTGATACCGCCGGAGACCGTCCGCGAAGCACCACCAAATTTGGCGAGAACGTAGAAAATTTTGAAAATTTATGGTAAAACTCTTTACTTTAGACACTTCTTATTGTTTTATTGATATTGTGCAAAATTTTGACAACATTTTTCTAATATTTTTCACTTTTTATTGTTTTAGGATCATTTTTCTGAATTTCTTCAATTTTTTCTTCTTTTTCGAAACCTAATGGGTGGGTAGTTGCCCACTCTGCCCAGCCTGTAGTTCCGCCTATGGGGAATCTCATGATAAATCCAATACAATGTTAAGTTTATATTTTTAAAGCAATTATGTAGTGTTTGGTATCATTAGATTCAGGATGAAGTTTTTTATTCATCTTTCTAAATTTTTAATTAGTATTAAAATAAAATATTTTGTGGATGGTATACGGCAAAAAATGTGATGAGGATTTTAATTATTTTTTTAATCATTAGCATGATACATTAGTGACATAATGAAAAGATAGAAGAATGTTATTTATATATATAATCCAAAATGATATTTGTTTTTAAGCTCCTGTCAACTGTTAAATTATAATGATCATTAAACAAACTGAACTTTTTGTCTTTACAGGTGGCCATGTTGTTTATTAATCGGGGAATTTTTCACAAATATATTTGAATATTATCATAATGAGTGCAATCCAAAATAAAAATAGCGATTTGCAACCTTACCTGGTGAGTAATACGCATTTCAAATTTCAACCTATCTGAATTTTAATTTTAGGTGGAGGGCTCTTTGGCTATATACTGTTACAATCCTGAAAACTTGGTTCAAATCGAACAGGTGGTTACGCAAATAAAGTGGAGCGTGTATGTGGGGGAAAAGGGGGGGGGGGCAGACGGACAGATATGGTCATCCCGTAAGTCTATTTTCCTTTGGAAATTAACTCTAAAAGGATCGCAATAATGTTATCCTGATATTTATGCTACACTGGCAGCGCTCAAGTACTCACTGTAATCGAAAGTAGGATAAAGCATTATAATTTTCCCTATTTCACGTTTCTATAATATAAAGGAAGTTGTAAATAAGGAACACCATGTAATTATATTGTGAAGAAAAGTTTCACCAGTTACCTTTACGTAATTATTTGGATAATGACTAGTTTCAAAAACTCTATTCTATAAATTGGTAAGAAAGTCAAAGACTGGCAAATCTCACATGATTAATGTAAATATCAAATGGAAATATACTCCACTGAATATTAGAGAAATTTAGACGCAACAGTCGGGTGGTTTAGATCAAAGGTACTATACTTCACCCAGCTGTTGCGCCTAAATCCCTCTAATATTCAGTGTAGTATATTTTCATATG
>JAQIWE010003812.1:0-11402 GCA_034698565.1 Campodea plusiochaeta | reverse complement strand
CTGTACTTGCCCGATGGGATGGCTCGACCTGCCCGACGGGGTGGCTAGAGCTCCCCCCGTCCACCTTGTGGCGCCACCCCTGACTGAGTAATCAGACTGTAGAGAGATCATGATCGTACAAGTCAACACAGAACTAGACTAAAGCATCTACAGTAAGTCTCAATAGGAATAAAATATAACACTGACTGGTTTTCAAGCAACTATTAATTCCTAAATTATAAATTAAAAATATTTTCTTGAAACGATTTATTAAAAAATAAGACAAAGCTCAATCAAAAAATATATTCCTCATAAAATTTGCAATATTAGTATAATAAAAACAGCAACAAAAAAATAAACCAGCAGTTTTTCTGAACTTACCACGTACAATCCAGTAAGCATTCCAAGTCCAATTCCATTAATTAACCTTCCAGCATAAATACATGGAATATTTGAAGCACAAGCGATTAACACCCACCCAATGCCAGCTAGTATCGACGAAGCAGTAATCGCATGTTTTAATCCCAAGAAATGTTCGAATGTTGAGTTAAGAATAGGACCAAAGATCAAACCCAAGGAAAATATACTGGCTGAAAAATAACAGTTTGGCTCTTTATTAGTCACTATCAAATGCAAAACTTTCTGAAACTATTTGATTGTATTTCTGATGGTGACAATACCAAGAAGATACTTTATTATCACATCTGTAAACCACTTACCCAAGTAGGAGGATTGTATAGTCCTTCCAATATCTTACGGACCTAAACTGGTTATGTCTTCAAATTGTTTTGACAGGCTGGTAAACTCATTGTTGACCACTTGTTTCGGTGGTTCAAATTGGGTATTTTCTATACAATTCGCAAGTTAGTCAAAGAAAACAAATAAGTCAGCAAGGATGATCAATTGTTGGAATGTCAGAAAGACCCTTGATGAGTTAAACGGTTTATATCCGTAAGATTTTGGATTAGCATTACTCAATGCTGTGTATTCCACTCAAATAAATATATGATATCCATAACTGATACTTAATTAATTTGGAGTCCTTCCATTTTAAAGGTTCCAGATAAACGAGAGCAATATTGGATAGTGACCTCATCACTTGGTTATATTAAAAGTCATCACGCTCTCGTCGTGGATTTATTTTATTGTCTTCTTTGAATGGGAATACATGTTTCTTTGAATGTATAATATGCGTTATATCTTAATTGAGTTAAACGATTTGATTGGAGAAGCAATTTAATATTGAGTTTATAAATGTCTGTAAATGAATAAGTTTAGGAAAATAAAAATGAATTTTAGTTAGGAAATGAAATGATTTCTTCATTTAAGAATTTATTGTCATTCTAATGATTTTATTTTGAAAGACTTGAAATTTTGAACTTCAGATTAAGAATGTAAGACATTTCCTATCATCTTAGCTGTTCCTTTTCAAAAGTAGAATTTTTTACTATCTAAATTAAATAAACTCATTTTATATATATATTTGGATGGAAAATCATTTTAGAGTATTATTCTTTCATACCACAGAAGCATAATAATTATTTAGTCTGAAAATTTCTTACCGATCCATATTTCTTGACTGTTAGTTGGTAGAAAATCTTGATCACTTCTCAAAGAAGGCAATGCAACACCACTGTAGCTAAGTCCAATACCAACATTTGTTGCGTTCAGGAACGGACCAATAACTGCCACGAGCTTTTAGAAGATAACAGCTTCAATTTTTTTGTAGTTGAAAAATAATTATTATACTCTCGAACAGCATATGTTAAAATTTCAAAGTATTTGTTATAATCTCAAATTTTTCAAATTAAAATTGCAATTAAATAAAGTAAGTATAACTAATATTTAAATAAATAATTAGAGAAATGTAAAAGTATAATCGATAAATGAAATGTATTACCAACTTTACATTAGAATAATAAATTACGCACAATAAAAAAATTCACCTTGAATGGGATTCGATCTTTCCATTACTGGTGCTCTGCTCGATTCCCATTTCCCATTCGAGGTGATTTCGCGCTTTATTTATTTTCTAATTTAAAGTGAAGTGAGTTAATATAGTTAATTTATTAAATATAAATATTTGTAACAGTGTGTTATTGTTATATCATTATTATTTTCGAAAATGTCAAGCTCTTGAATAATAAAGATAGAACATTATTTACAGAGAAAAATATAACTTTGAATAAACTTTACTAACCTTTCGTTTTTTATATAAGTAAACCTACCTGAGGTTTTATCTCTTTGAATGTCAGAGGCTGTTTCCACACTCTTTCCATTTCTTATTCTGTTCAGTAACTATTCTTAGAAATTATTGCTGACTGGACAATATTCTAACTCATGTAAACTGTACTAAAACAATTCACTTTTACAACACTTCATGTTGTCCAATACGTTTTATTTTGTTTCATTGCTATCTGAAACGTGGAGGAAGGCTGGCGAACATTTGTTATTAACACTTGCTTTATTTTTTTCAGGTCGCGCAATGATGTACAGCTGATTGCTTGATATAGTGAGAATTATAGAAAAGTAACGTGAAATATTTTTTAGTTTCTTATTCAGTCATCTAAAGTGTCAGCTTTTTTATATAATTATAGATTCCAAAACAGTTGCAGCCCAGTTTGGTTTCCTTCACTAATTAAAGCTATCCAAGTTATTGAAAAAGTTCAACATAGAGCAACTAGAGTCTTTAGTCCACCAATCAAGCACCTCCATTACCTAGTGTAAAACGCATCCAACAATACAACCTACCCATCAGTCTCAGCTCCCGACGAATCATCTTTGACCAAATTACCCTGTTCAACATCCAAAAATCACTAATCTCCCTCCCAGAGAACATTTTTGTTCCTGCCAGAACACTCTCAAAAACTTTTTAAACGACGTGTGAATCAAACAGTTTCGCAATCAGGGGTATTTCCATCTGGAACTCTCTAAGTGAAAAAAGCAGTGTCTGCGGAATCTCTTAAACAGTTTAAAAAGGGCATTAGTGTCGAAAAAATGCACAACTACACTAACTGATGCCATAGGAATTACTTCCTATAGCATGAAATGGACTAATAGTGTTTCTGAGGCTAGAAGTTTTTTGCATAATACTTTGGTAATAAAATACGGTCGTAACTTCCAAAAATAGGTATAATTTCTCAAATTTTGAAGTAACAAACTTTAGTCTTTATCAATATAATTCTCTTGATAAAGACTAAAATTTGTTAGTTGAAAATTCTAGAAAATTTGTTAGTTGAAAATTCGAGAAAGATACAGTATTTCATTACCAAAACATTATGAAATGAACTATGAACTTATTCTTCCGTTATTTCCATTAAAAGGTGTAAGATATTCAATCATATTTCTAATCAGTTCATAATATCAATGTAACTCTTTATAAGATACAATAAGTGATGAAAACAAATTAATTGCAATATAAATTTTATTTTATTACACTTATTCAAGTTTCCTTAATTACATTACTATCTTCAACATTACATTTATTAACACTTCCTTCAAAATACTTTTGAATATCCTCCAGATTTTTATCTTCTGTTTCAGGTACATAAATAACAGAAAAAATTGAACCCACAAAACATACTGATCCATAGAAAAAGTAACACCCATAATTACCCATGTATTGTAGCATTAAGGGGTACATGATAATAACAAGAAAAGCAAAAAAGATGCTAATTGTAGCAGAGACCCCACTGGCAAAAACACGTAAATCTAAAGGGAACATTGCTCCTAAAATTGCCCAAGGTATTGTTCCTATACCGAGAACATCACCGATTATGAACAAAAATATTAATGCAATTGACAGCCATTTTAAGTAATCTGGAACGTGGTCTTTTCCTATATTATTTTCGTAATATAATAAACCACCTATAACGAGTAAAGATACTGTCATTGCAAAATTGGACAAAATTAACACTTTTCTGATTCCAAATTTCCGTACAATAACTGCTGTAACGAAACCTAATATAACTCTACCAGCAGTGATAATAATATTAAAATAATTTGGATCTAGAACTCCTGAACTTATTGATCCAAGTAAATCTACAGAATAAAACAAAATTACTGGCATTCCAGAAAATTGCTGAACAAAAAATAGAATCATCATAATAGAAAATGGTTTCATGCATCTCAAGGAGAAGAAAGATCGAAGAAATCTTGAAATTGATTTGATTGTAGTCAATTCTTCAGTTTTTGATGACGTTATTTTGGCATGAAGTTTGATAACTTTTTGATGAGCTATTTCATTATCTTTATAAAATTTGTTGAGAGAAATGAGAGCTTGATTGTTGTTTCCTTTTCTCAAAAGTCTCTCTGGTGGTTCAGGAGACAGAACTGAAGTAATAACCTGAAGGGGAAAAGTTAGAATTAAACAATAAAAATAAACAAAAAAAAAAAAACAGTTGTGATTTTTATTTCTTGTTTTATTGTTATTTTAAAAGTTTGATATCTGAAAATTCAAGTTAATAAAGGTGATTGGAATAATATTATACCATTTGACTTATTGACTTCGATTTTTTTTATTGGTAACGTTGTGGGAGTTCAATTGATTTTTTACAGATACTGTAAACTGGAATTTTCTGTCACACCTTTATGAATGGCACCTCCATTGTATTTAAACAAATTTCTGGCATCGCAATCAGAAAATTATCTGCAGGAGAAATAACTGATCCCTTCAAGTTCTTATAATGTATTATTATGTAAGTACTGATGTTCACAAACTGAGTATATATATGAGTTGTAACTTAGAATATTATGATATATCAACATTTTCTTTCTTTATGACTCAAAATATGAAGTTGTTGTTTACTTACTGCTGCTATAATAGATAAGCAAACTCCCACGATTGCTGAATATTTCCATGAAATAAAAGTTCCCAAAACTGCAATAACCAAAGAACCAATCAGTACGAAGCATATTCCAACGACTGTCAGAGTACCACGAATCTTGGTGTCAGCAATTTCCGTTGTATAAACCTGACAACAGAAAGTTCAAATAATTTTATTGCCATACGCGTAAAACTCAAACCATCAAATAATTTTATTTGTTCAAATGAAATGTTCGTTGATTGAAACAAAATAGCGCAATTATCATTAAAATTCAACTGGTTTTCAGTAACTGATGTACAAAATTGTAAGTTTTCCAAAAGCACTCTAATTAATCAAGAATACTGAATAATATTGGCATTAAGAACAAAGTTTAGAAATTTTAGGTGAAATAAAGAATCGTATATCTGGAATAGGACTAGTCTATAGAGGAAATACCTACGTATTTCTTCTGTGAACTACAGGTAAAGGAAAAATTCAGTATTTACGAATCTACTTCTGAAACGTCGAGCTTTGAATTACCAGAATAAAAAGCACCATCAGTTCTAATTTTTATAGTTGGGAGAAACATAGAGACGAAGTAATACATACTGTATTTAAAGAACGAAGTAAAATTTCTGTTGCTAGCAACTTTCTCTGACAATAGATGTTTATTTATTTGCTGCAGTCTTGACTAGTTTCAGAGCTACACGCTCCATCATCAGAAGACAATACATCTCAAAGTTGAAAAAATAAAATGAGTAAACATTGTTGTTATCTTTGTTAACACATTTTTTTTTTCTTTTCAATTTTTAGATGACTGTATTGTCTTCTATACTGATGGAGCGTTTAGCTTCTAAATTAGTCTAGATTGTAGAATCAAACTAGATATTTATTTGTCACAGGGAATTGACAACAGAAATTTTCTTTCGTTCTTCAAATATGTACCATCATTTTCGATTTCTTGCATATCGGATTTTTTACTTTCTCCTTAATGTATTTTCAGTATGTCATGTCTACGAATAATTTCATGTCTTACAAATACTTTAGTAATAATTAGGATTATCATTTGATTCAGCATAAAATAATATTTCAGCTTTAATATTTCAGCTAATATTTCAGTTAATATTTCAGCTCTTCTAAAATAACCTGGAAAATATTCTTGTAAAAATGTAACAGCAAATGTAATAAAGAAATTGTTCATTTTTAGTTAAATATTATTTGTAAACGATGTTTCTTAACTTATTACAGTGTGCAAACCGGAAAGCATTCCAAGTCCAATTCCATTGATGAGTCTTCCAGCATAAATACATGGAATATTTGAAGCACAAGCAATCAGCAACCATCCAATACCAGCAATTATTGATGAAACACTCATGGAATGTTTTAAACCCATGAAATGAACTAATGTAGAATTCAGTATAGGTCCAAATACCAATCCAAGGGAAAATATACTAGCTGAAAATATATATAAAAACTGGTATTACTGTCCTATAATCAATGTTTTCTTTGTTAATAAGTGCTGTTCTATAAAAAATAAAAAAAGTTAAGGGTGTGGTCGAACGAGTGAGAAGGTCTGTTCTTCCGACGGACGAAAATAGGTTGACTTCGCGCATCCCATAAAGAGATGTTGCCTTCTCTCTCTTTAGTACAGAATGACGTCACGCGTATATAGAGATATTGCATGACTATCTAAAATTAGCACAGGGTGACGTCACACTATCTCCGTTGTATCAGACCTTCTCATTCGTTCGCAGCAAATGGTTAAGAGCAATTTTTAAACTCAAAACTTACTCAAACTCCTTCGTAATCTTTTTTCATGAGGCGGGTATTATTATGGTAATTTATATAAACAAAACTAAACCATCCCTTATGAAAGAGTTTGGATACTTTCTTGACATCAGTACAGAAATAGTTTGTTCAGCATTATTATTCGGTCGTTTTTTTTGCGTACAAAACGGATTTTAGGATTTTCATCCACTGTTATCTAATAAATTAGAAAACTGGATGTGTGAATTTCTAGCAATATGGGAAATGTTTTTGAAGCTCCAAAATATTCTGGGTGTAATAACAGAAGTAAAAATGCATTAGTTCCTATGAAAGTTAACTAGAGCGTCGGGTAAAAGTAAAAGTATTGCCTAGGGGCGTCCTTTCACCAATGTAATAGTATACCATAAGAACCCATACATTTCTACTTTTGCTATTACACTGTTCAGTCGTCGCTCGACACTCTCACGGAAGTTAGAACTGCTAGACTGTAGAGAGTCGAGCGATTCTAATCGTGAATAGTTGGATTTAACCATTGTAACAGCAATTTAAGTAAGGTACTCTAGAGTTCTGGGAGGTCGACGACGCTCGATTTATATTAAAAGCACCTTAAATTTCACATAATCCTTACCAATCCAAATTTGCTGATTTTCAGTTGGTAGATAGTCCTTGTCATTTCTTAATGATGGTAGAGCAACACCACTGTACCCAAGACCAATACCGATATTAGTTGAACACATGCAAGGTCCAATAATGGCAACAAGCTGATAAATAAAACAAATTACAATGGAAATAATTATATTTGTAGAATTCAACAAATTTTGTCGAGTATTTTTAAATAATTTATCTCCTTTTTTCACACTGTATTTTAGGGAAAATTTTAAATGAAAATTGGAGTAAAAATCGCGCTAATGATTTTTCTAATAATTTTTTTTTTTTCAGATATAAAACAAAACTAATAGCGGAAACAAATCATTGCGCGGAAATGATTTGCATTTATGACAAACGCGCAGAATAAATGAGCGGATTCGTAATACCCAAATAGGTAGAAATATTCGACGAATTTTAGAAAGTAGGTGGAAATGTAAAACACCGCTAATGACTATACCCTTAAAATTGGAAATTATTATAGGAAATACATGATGAAGTGAAATTTATCATTATTTAGCATTTATGAAATTATAGATTACTTTTCAGTGCCAAAAGTAACTAATATAATTAAAATGAAAAAAATATATATTACTAATTCTGAATGATATAATATTAAGTAAATTTAACATTTTAATAATTAAGTTGCCAAAATAAACAAAGGAAAATGTTTAAGTTGCATCTTTTTTTAGGGTACGGTGAATTTCATATTTATGATTATTACATACCTGAGGTATTAACTGTTTGCAGGACAATGGTTGTTTTCGTATTCTTTCCATCACTTTATGTATGTAGAAATAATCTGGAGTGAGATTTAATCTATATTATTATACTATATTATCTCTAAAGCACCAAATTTGTTATTTTTCGCATCTCCATATATATACTCAATAAATATAATTTAATCATGTTAATTTTTTATGGCTTACATGTACTTATTCTTTGGTTTCGTTAACAAATGAAATAAAGTTCCGGATACTGTACATATCAGCTGCAAAGAGCATGATTAAAATATGGAGTTAATAGTTTAAATTTATTAAATAAATAACCCAACCGTATTAAATACCTGTGTAATATATTCCATTTGATTTTTATAATTTATGACCAATTCCGCCGTTTCTGCGGAAACTGATAATAGCTATGTGTGCAACAGTGGGGAAAGTACATCATTTTAAAACGCATGAGTGAAGAAATGATGTATTTCCCACGTGTTGCATACAAGATTTTATCTATCTTAATGCTGAAAATATAAAAATAAATGAAATTAACTATCAATAAATATACTTAAATTAATGCATTTTTATTTAAAACCATTGTCCTTAGTTTCCCTTTAACATTGAACATTGTATATTAATGAATTTGTATTTTAACATTTCAATTTCATAAAATGACGTATCATGAAGAGTTAACTTTCCAGAAATAGAAAAGTAGAGTGAACAATTCGATCCAACAGATAAATGAAGTCGAAAATAAGAGAATTTTAGGAAAAATTGGAGAACTGGTGCTATAAAAAACAGTGAGTAATATTGTTAAATTCTGTTATTTTACTTTCCGCACTCAGTGGCGAAAAGTCAACTTTCGCCACTGTTGACAAGGGGGAAAATTGACTTTTCAGCATTAAAATAGATAAAACCATTTCCCGTATCTACGAAACTCCAAAGTTTACATCAGAATAATAAGCTATATTGTTATAGGGTGTCACACGACTGAAATGATCAAAATAATAACCTTCTCTCAATCGAAAATAGTATTATACTTAATTGCACTTAATTTTTGAGTGCATTGTTTCAAAATGGAGGTGTGCTCTAGATTTAACTTAGCAAAAGTAATTTTAATTGTATTTATTAAAGAGATATAATAATATTGATTTTATAAGAGTGTCCTTATATATAGAGAAAAATTCCCGTTATTACGATATAAAAATCAAAGTTCTAGCACAACTTCGAATATATCGCCCAGAATTTAATTAGGCAAAAAAAAGTAATCAGAGTGTAAAATTAAGCTATAAAAACTTCATTACAACAGTAGAGGTAGGATTCGATAAGGTTTACTTTGATATCTGAGCAAAGCCGGGTAAATCTGCTAGTATATTATAATATCCCTTTTTAGATGCGACCTGCAGCGAAGCGCCAAAAGCATCTATTGTCCTCGGTATGTCCGTCCGTTTGTCTGTCGCGAGAAACAGCTCCTAAACGGCTAGAGGTAGGTATAGGGAATTATATAGAAAAAAATCTCAGAAAAAATAATCCAGTTCACATTTTTCTTTTCGAGTCGACTGATCGAACTTTGACTAATATAGTGTCGACAAATCCGATAACGGTTAGAGATAGGTGTAGGGAGGTATATACTAACGTACCTAATGTATTGATTCGATATTCGTCGAATTTCGATCGAATTTTAAAAATCGAATCATTTTTGGCATTAGGATAAAATCTCCCTTCGAATGAGTATATATTTTCCTATACCTATTGTATCTCTAACCGCTATCGGATTTATCGACTCGATATTCGTTAAAGTTCGATCAATCGACTAGAAAATAAAAATGTGAACTGGATTGTTTTTTGTGAGAATTTTTTGTATATATACTTCCCTATACCTATCTCTAGCCGTTTAGGAGCTGTGTCTTGCTACAGACAAACGTACGGACATGCCGAGGACATAGATGCTTTCGGCGCTTCGCTGAAGGTCGCATCTAAAAAGGGATATTATAATATACTAGCAGATTTACCCGGCTTTGCTCAGACATCAAAAGTAAAACTTCTCGAATCCATATTATTATTAATATTGCTATACGTTTTTAATATCGCCTTTCCAAAGGAATTTTTGTAACTGAGCAGCATATTTCCCCAAAATTCTTAAACGTCCCCCCTACCTACTTTTTATTTTTTTATTGGTAAGAAATCCAAACAAAAATTTCGAGGAGGGAATTTAAATCACAAGGCGATGAAGCGCCACCATGGTTGGCGCGAGCTCAGAAAGTATACAAAATTAACAGTCCATTTTAGGCGAACTAGAGTCTGGCTATTTCAAATATCTCCAGGCAACGTTATCCCAAAAGAAAAATATTAAATGAAAATAAGGCAAAGTTATCTCAATTCCCAAAACCGATTTCTTTTTCGAAGAAGGTTCGAAGAAGATTCACTATATTTTTGAGGATAGCTAAAAAGTGAAAACAGTAGATATCGAAGACCGCCAGTGAAACGCCACCATGGCTGGCACGTGAGTAGAAAATTTTGAGAAATTGTCGCGAAAAAATGTACATTTTTAGGTCATTTTAACTGATTTTCCTGAAACTTAGAAAATAGTTACTACGCAAATCCTTATTTGTAACTGCGCAAATCAGTTTTGTAACTACGCATTTTGTGTGTAACTGCGCGTTAGGAAAGGCCCTGGATGTTACGTCAGTAAATCTAATACAGAGGTTGAAAATAAAATAGAAATTGACAAAACATGCATGTTCACAAAAAGGTTTGTGAGAGGGGTCCTTGGAATTGAAATTGGATCCATGACGAAGACCTCCGTCATCCCTTCCAATGGTACTCACAAAATTTACACAAAATTTACAAAAACTGTTAACTTAAATGCTTGACATTTTTAATATGCAAGTTGATGTTGCTTGCTCTTTAAAGGGTTACCTGCAGATAATGAATTTCTCGTTTTCTGTAGTTTTCTTGTACCTTATATTATTAAACAAATATTTAAAAAAAATTGACATTTTTTGATCAAACGGATCAAAAGATATTTCTATTTACGGAAGTCGAAAAAGTTCTACAAGGTAGCACAACTCGAACTTCTTACCTTATCTACCTTGCGAATATATATAAAATTAGTCACAGAAAAACATATATCAGAGCATATCAATGAAGAAGTAACAAAACTGACTTAACAACAATGTAAATTAATCATTTTATTCACATAACAGTAGTTGTCTCGTTTTCGTCCACACTTGCTTCGCTACCTTACAACTTATTTTACCGTATTTTCTAAGGTGAATATCTAAGAAAAATAATATGAGTTATTTATATCAAGAAGACTAATATTATGTTATAATATAAGAAAAGTCAATTTATCTGCAGGTAACCCTTTTAGTTTCTTAAATAAAAACTTATATTTCAATGAGGATATGATTAAATGAAGTTCAATCAATACTCTTATTTAATATGACAAGGAAACAAAAAATATCAAGAACATAAAGTATAGCATTAT
>JAQIWE010003811.1:0-11402 GCA_034698565.1 Campodea plusiochaeta | reverse complement strand
CAAAGGTTCTTTGCAGAAATATTGACAGAAATTGCTGTTTTTATTCGGATTTATAACGTAAAACACCCTATTTAAAAAATGGATGAATCCGTCTCTCTCAGAAGAAATATATTTTTTTCTTGTGATATAGGCCAGTAATGATACATACATGGTGTCCCATAATTAAGTTGACACTTTCAAGTATGCTAATAACTTTTTGATTTTAACTGTATATTTACAAATTTGCACTTTTAGAATCAGTAACTCATAATATATTTTATGATTTAAACATCAAAACTGTATCTGTCGGAGAAACACGTGCTGGAAATGTCATTCTTACATTTTGATAGATTTTGCAACTCATGGCATAGTGGTTTGTGTTACAAAATGTGAATAACTTGTGTGATGAACAGTTTCAAATGAAAAAAAATTGGGGGGAAGACTAGTGTTCCTACGGGATCGAGCCAAATTCGATTCGGGTCGGGTTTGCTCGAAAAAATCGGGTCGAGTATCGCACTCAAACCCGACCCGACCCGATTTTAGGATCGGGTTTTGGCCCGATCCCGTAGGAACATTAGTCTTCCCCCAATTTGCTTTCATTTGAAACTGTTCATCACACAAGTTCTTCACATTTTGTAACACATACTAAATAGTTATTTGACTACAGGCAATCGAATGAAATTTCAAGTGGTTTTTACCTTAAGTTGGTATCTTAAGTACAACAAAACAAAGTTTTTCTTAACCATTCTGTGCATTTTAAAGAGAGTCATCGCCTAATAAGCATAATAAATGATTTATCACTGGAAGGGTCTATAAGTACGGGGTGTCCTAGAGCGAGCTGACACATTTCAATCGGCTACCAAATGGAAACTACTGAACTGATTTTAATGAAGTAAACGGTAATAGTGTCTTATTACGTGGTAATAGTATAGTAATAGTATAGTGAAGTAAACGGTAATAGTGGTAATAGTCGTAGTGTCTTTCATATTAACAATTTTAATAACACTATTTTTTTTTAATCTGAAAATAATAATAATAATATAATAAATTTGATTTAATTTTGGTATTTTTAATATGCATTACAAAAGAAAACTTTGTTTTCCATATCATACAAGTTTTTCAATGTGGAGGTAGATTTTTTTTATAATTGCAAATCAATATCATATTTCGAAAATTAAAACGTTAATGCATACCTTCATATATTTTTTATCATATTCTCCTTATTTCATCAATCGCAATTATATTAGTAAATAAAAACTTTTAAATTAATGAATACATCCAATTTGATAATAATTATAATTGTGTTTGAGCAGTGTTATGAAACACATTACTTTTTTGAAAGCTGTCAGAAAAAAAATATTATATGATTGAAAATTTATCTGATCGGATTTAATAATTAAGTAAATACTTTCAATCGAACTAAAATTTAGGTTTAAAAAGTTATTTTCTTACAAATAGCAGTTTAAGACCAGAGCTACTGTAGTGCTGTAGTTTTTCTGTTATTAAAAAAAGTATATGAAATATTTTGAACTGTTTGTACGCATATTATAATCGAATTAAAATGACCTATTAGCATATACATAGAATTATGTTGAATGCTATTTTAATTTTTCTATTCTCAACAATTTTCGTTTCAAACTCAAAAATTCTACCTCTTCAAAACGAAATCTCTAAATTAAATATTAGGTTATGGACTGAACCAATTATCAAGTTCATCGAAACAGCCCAATTTGTCAGTGGAACTTTAATGTTTGTCACAGATGAAAATAATGTTGCTGTATGTAACAGAAGTGTAAATGAAGTTTTAAAAACACTAAAAGAAATTATTCCAACTGTCATTGTTAATGAAAATCTTACATGTACACTGGAACGGTCTCCAAAGAAACCCAAAAGATTCCTTAGTGTTTACCCTACTTTTAAAGGAAAATCAATAACGCTCATAATTGATGGATGGACCTTTAAATACAGATACAAAGTTTATCCAACATGTGATCACAATAAAATTGATGAAAATGGAATCATACTTTCGCCGATATCTGACTTTCTACCCAATAGTAAAGAGAACATTTTGCAGGAAACTTTCTTCTTGAAAGTAAATCTAAGTTCAGCAAGGTTTTATCAAAAATGTTTTTACTGCGGCGAATACGGTGAAGATTTTATTAAATCAGTGAATATAAATGATATTAAGGAAACTCTGGTTAACCACGATAACTTGGGAAATTTAAATGGCAAGAAATTTAAATATATCCAGAGAAAATGCAAAAATGAAATTTTGGAACGACTCTTGGAAAACTATCTTAATATTACTGTTCCTGTGTCATTTTATCAAAAGTTGCCGAGTATTTGTTTGTACCAAAGACTCGATTACACAATATTTGCCGATCAATTTCAAGAACTACGAAAAACCAAATGGTATGATTATGATAAACAAATTTTTTTCACAAAATTACCTGCAAAGAAATATAACATTCTAAATCACTTAAAACAAGCATTTGATTTAGAAGTTTTAATTCTAACATTGATATCTTCAGTGCTAATAACTCTAATTATATTTAAATCATCGAAAAACAAATCCGTTTTGAATATATACTTCAATTTTACATATCTGAATCTACTCAGGAATAGTGGAACTGAATTTAAATCTAAATCTCAAATTTCCATGTTTTTGATTGGTCTTTGGTTATTTAGTTGTTTAGTCATTTACACTGCTTTGGAATCTAAGTTTACTGAAAATGCTATTATATTGGAAGAGGAGAAGCTTCCTGATACACTAAAAGAAATGCTTCGTTTGAAATATCACATTTTATTTTATGGTAGAGGACTTTTACATCCTGCTATATTATTTGGTGGAGAATATGATTTCGAAACTGAAAACTTTGTTCACAGATCGTCTACAGCAGCTGAGTGCCTGGATAAGTTTAAAACTGTGGAAAGTTTGATAAATAAAGTTGGAAAATTCAAAAGGGTAAAACAACAATACACTTGTGTTACCACCGAGCACGACATAGAAATTCAAACTTACCTCCAGAAAAATTTCGTTGACATTTTAGGTAATCTACAATTAAACAAATATGTTACTGATGTAGACCACTTACTTTTTGGCATAGCTGTGTCGCTGTGGGGTCGTAGTCCAAGAAAATATTTTGATAAATATCTTGAACGAATACGAAGCGGTGATTTGTTAGAGTGTAACAGAAAGTTTAAGGAAACTCATCTGACGAAAATTAAAATTTTATTCGCAAAAAGATATTCTGATGATGCTGAAAAACCAGTAGTGTTTGTATTAAAGAGTTTACAGGGTATATATTACATGCACGTAATTTTTTGTCTTGTTGCATTTGTAATGTGTGTCACAGAAGTTTTTAAACATAAGTTGAAGAGGTACTACTATTACAGCAGATAAAAACTTATGATTGTATCAGACAATTTAAAAGTTACTTGCAACTAAATTGACTTTTCTGATATTATAACATAATATTAGTCTTCTTGATATAAATAACTCATATTGTTTTTCTTACTTCCCAAAAATCACCGGTTGTGGAGATATATTCACCTTAAAATATGTGTAAAATAAGCTGTAAGGTAGCGGAGCCCAAAACAAGACAACTGCTGATATATGAATAAAATGATTAATTTGCATTATTTTTAAGTCAGTTTTGCTACTACTTAATAGATATGTGTTCTGATATGTGTTCTTCAGTGACTAATTTGTACATAATCGCAAGGTAGCGAAGATAAGCAGGTCGATTTGTTTTACCTTGTTGAACTTACATAAATATATTTTAATCCGTTGGGTCAAAAAAAGTAAAACTTTTAAAAATATTTCTTTAATAATATAAGATACAAGAAAATTACAGAAAATAAGAAATTCATTATCTGCAGATAACCCGTTAAATAAAATGATCATCAAAATAAATAATTATGTATAAAATAGATATATTTTTGAGCAAAGAAAATCTTGAGAAAAAACTTTTTCTAAATATACGATAGTGTAACATTAAGTAGAATAATTTTTCTACATTTTATATTTGTTGCCTTCGATACGTTATTTTTTTTTATTTAAAACTACAGAGGGCCAGATACTGCACTAAGTCCAGTTAGGGAAGCAAAATAACAACAAAAGTCAGCTGCAGTGTCCAAGACGCAGCTACGTAGGCTTTAGATAATATAAGAGTGATTTTGAGCTAGAAAAATCTAAAGTTTTCAAGTTTCTAAGTGCAACCCTTATACTATCGTCCTTTATTCAATTCATATATCCTTTACATATATGTGCTACTGACGATGACGTGACGCACCCAAAGTCGGACGTATACGTAACGCTGTAGTGTTCAAGGCGTAGGTAGACTTCTCATTTATATGTATGATAACTTTTTCAATATTTCAATATTTTACACCTATTTTATTTTCCCATTCTATAGACATGCAAGGATAAATACAAGAAGCCAGAATTCGAAGCAGGATTTAAAGAATGTGCAGCAAAAGTTGGACTGACAATTCCTGAAGAAAGCGATGGCGATTTTCTAACGAAAGCAAAGAATTTCAGAGCTTTCATGAAAGAAGCAAAGGGAAAGGTAAGAGCTTACAAATTGAAATGTGTCATTTAGTATATGCAATTTGATTGCTTATATTTAACGAATAGCTGTATAATAGTATAAATAGTTTAAGCTCATAGGTCTTTGATACATATTTGTAAAGTTTGTCAAAATGGAGTAATAAAGACCAATAAAAACTGTATATAACTGGTAATATTTCGAGATTTATGTAATATCGAAATATTTTGATAATGATATTACATAAATATCGAAATATTACAGTTATACACAGTTTTTGTTGGTCTTTATTACTGCATTTTGACAAACTTTACGAATAGCTGTAGTAAATTAAGAATATGAAAAACGTGTAGGCGGAAAAGTTCTTAGAGCATGGTCCTGGATACACAAATGTTGTGGGTTGGAGTACCACAAGAGCCGAAAACTTTTTGGTTCTTAATTTATTTTTCTAATGTTCTTAATTTATTTTTCTAAGGTTCTTAATTTGTTTTTCTAACTTTTCTAATGATGTTAACTTTAATTTAACAGAAGGACATGATATTATGCAGGAAATTTTTTTAAATTAAAATTCAATCCAGAATTCCAGATCGATTTTTTTAAATCTAGAAAAGCATAATTTTTACGATTTTTTTTGTAAATTATTTAGATTTCCAGATCGAATTTATCCTGTTTTCAAACACATTTAACTTCTGTAATTGATACTGAAGTCCCAACAAAATTGGCTCCTTTTTATTGGATCTCAAAATGATGATTATCCTTTAAATAGTTACGTTTAATGATCTTAGATTAATTTTTTTATGGTGAAATATTTGTTTCGTTTAAACTAACGATATCCTTTTCTTTTCAGTGCTTATCCAAATGTGTGGCTGAAAAGGCTGGAATGGTATGTTTTAAATATCTAACATAAAAATATAGTTAATAAATAGTATATATCATATTAGAGATATTTTCATAACGCAAAATAATATTAAAGAAAGTGCATTAACTGCTTTCAAATTTTTTTATATTCAGAAATGTTCTAATGTTGCATTAAACCCCTTTTTTACGAGATTTTTTTTTTTTTTTTTTTAAAGTACCGGTATATCATAAAAACTGAAAAATCTTATAAAGATGAAAATATAATGGGGAGAAATCAGTTCGTCTTTCTTTATAATTTATTTTCTCATATATCAGCAATTCAGCATCATATTATATAAACACTGTTATTATTTTCTCTTGTAAACTTTTTGAAATGAAAAAATATTTAAATATGGTATATAAATTCCCAATTTATTAATATAAAATTTCGTTCGTTATTCTAGGTTGGAGCTGATGGAAAGTTGGATCCAGCTAAGGCAAAAGAATTCGTGAAAGCACAATTTGGTGACGATCTTGCCATGCAGTTTGGAACGTGCCTCGACGAAAATAAAGACAAAGATGGTAATTTTTTAGGAACTTCTTTTGAAATAATAAGATTTATAGTGTATTCCACTTGAAGAAACGTATAACACCCATAAAAATACTTCATTAAACAGGAACTCTCACAATTTAAAGGCTCCAATTCTGTAAGAGATAGTGCTGACCCCATCACTTGGTCACACTAAAAGTGATCAAGCTCTCTAAGGAACTTAATTTTACTATCTTTTTTCTATGGAAACTACACGTCTCTTTTATTGGACTAGACCTTATAAAAATCATTTTTATAATGAACTATTAATTTATATTACAAATCTGTCACCGTGGTCTGGCGATTTGGCACCTGTTGGGCACTCACCCAGTTTCATATAAATAGGTCGTATAAGGGGGGTGAAACCCTTGGATGTTAAGACCGACCGCTTTCTGTGTTTCTGCAATTTCTGTGACAGGGTCAAATAAGCCAATATGAATCCTAAGGGTATGTTCCCATTAGGGTCATAAGCTCCGTATCTCCCGTAAGTTCGTAACCTGATGTCTGCATCTATACTTTGTAACGAGCCGTACACGTATGTCGGAAGACTTGAAATATTTCAACATTCTACGTACGTTACGTTACGGCCAACCAATCACAGTATTTCTACTGAGCATACGGTTACGTTACGGAGCTTACGGACACACTGTGAAGTGTGAACGAGGCCAAACATCCATGCACAAATTCATGAAGTGCATTCATGATATGTATAATTATACATTATACAAAATCTTAAAGACCTGTTATTCCACTTTAGAAAATTGACGATTTTCACAGGATAAAGTTTTGTTTACAATGGTAAACAGCGGAGACTCTATAGCTTAAACTGTCAAACTATGCTAACGAGAATAGGTCCTTAAGATTTTGTATTGGGTATAACTAGATAGTTTACCTTTACCACTTATATATCAAGTAACAAATTCAAAAAGTATATTTTGTAAGTTTAAAAACAATAAATATTACCAGATACAAATAGAAAAATATTTCCTAAATATCTAGAAAAAAAAACTGAGACAATTTATGACTGCTGATTACTTGTAGTTTATTCCCAGCAGGAGGTACCGTTTTCCAACACAATGTACCGTTTTACTTTCTTTGTTCTCTATTGTATTCCATCTCCAAAGGAATCGATAATCTGTGTGGAAAACGATGCACCCTGCTGAAAGAAACTGCAGGTTTAAGATATTAATAATTATATTTTTTGTTAAAATTTCAGACGGCACAGATTGCCCAGATTTCAACGCCAGTTGTAAGTGCATGATGAAGACAGCTTTCAAAAATGTACGTATACAGAAGTGCTATTAAAAGCTACTCTATTAAAAAACTAAAAGAATGCTTTCCTATAAATGTTTTTAAAAGTTAATTATGTTCGTTATCCTTTCATTGATTTCCAAAGGAATCATAAATTTTTGATTCAGAGTATGTTTGAGTATAGCTCAGACACTAATGTCAAGGGAAGGAAGTAAAGAAATGCTATTATCGAAAGAAAAAATGCATATTGGAACAGTTTACACTAACCTAGGTTTCGAAGTTCAATAGGACTTTATCATCAGAGTGGAAAAAAGAAGAAGAAAGGAAAGAAAAACTAACAATAAATAACAAAATATAACAATAATGGAATAACAATTAACAAAACAGCAATTAACAATAACCTATAACATTGCTGTTTTGTTAGTTGTTATTCCATTGTTGTTATATTTTGTAATTTATTGTTGGTTTTTCTTTCGTTTCTTCTTTTTTCCACTGATGATGAAGTCCTATTGAACTTTGAAACCTAGGTCAGTGTAAACTGTTCCAATATGCAGGAAAAACCTATTATTTCGCTCGATTATTATAAGAGAACCTGCAGTTCATTGTATTTAAAGAAATGCCATCTTCAATAAAATCTTTACCCCCATTCTTTTAGGTTTTACGATATAAAAATATTATTTTTTTGGGCCTTTCACAAGTTTTCAGAATATATTTAAAAAATTGTATCAGTGATGTAATAAGTTGGAAATATAATATTATTTAAAAATCAGAATTAATATATTAACAACAATAACTGAGGTAAACCGATTTTTTTTTTTTCGAAATTATTAGGATTACCAGTTCGAGTCTCTTCATCGAAAAGAAATTTTCTTTGTTCTAATGTTTTCTCTCGTAAAAATTGTCATTGAAACAATATTTATAACAATAGGCGAAACCAAACCATTTCTAATGGAGTGCCTATATAGAGTCTGATTCAAAGTTAAACTTCGGTCTGATTATTGCTGATCCTGTCCGCGAAGAGCCACCATGGTTGGTGCGAGCATAGAAAATTTTGAAAATATGGTAAAACTCCTCATTTTAGACCATTTTTAACAATATTTTTTTACTTATTTTGGATTCATTTTCACATTTTATAAAGTTTTATTATTTTTGCTTCATTTTTCTATAATTACCTTTAAATTAACTTAATTTTAGAGTCTCACGGGGGGAGGCAATAACTGCCCAACACTTTGCCACCCCTGTAGTACCGCCTATGTTTATAACCAATCTTTAATATTAATTTTCTTTTTTCCTTCACAGTTGGTGCTACCATGTTTGAAAGAAACTTGTGCAGCAGCCTAAGAGAGAATTATGTTTATTTTGAAAGGCTCAACATATGATTTTGACACAGAATAATATTTTCTTATGTATATTATGACACAATAATATCATGTATTTTTACTTAACGACGAATAAAATGAATTCTAACGATAATATTAACATGTATTATTTCAGAGAAAATGTTACCGAATGCTTCAATCGAGAGACAACTTTTTTTTAAATCAAGAAAAAAAATGGCGTGAGATTTGTCTACTATTAAAGGGGTATTTTTTTCCTGCGGGAAGCCATCTTTTCCAACACAGGTTATCGGTCTCTAGGGAAAGCGAGGACAATAGATAATAAAGAAAGTAAAACGGGATAGGTGTGTTGGAAAAGATGTCTTCCCGCTGGAAAAAAAAAATTATGAAAATTACACGTATATCCGTTTTTCGCGGTGTTTTATTGCAATTTATTAATATTTAAAAAGAACATCGTTTCTTTGTCAATAAAAATATCATTGGAATAATACTATTTTCTCAGACTATATACAGAGATCTTCTACTGTTAATAATATCCATAATAAAAACTGTAAACGTTTTTGAAAATTTTGTAAAATATGAATAATTTTAATTTATTTGTAAAGAAAGATTGAAAGATACCATTTAAATTATTATAACACAGTCACAGATATCACCTTGCATTTTCAGTAATACTCGAAAAGAGACTTTACAAGCTGAAGGTTAAGTCTCCCCGACGCAAAATCACTAAGCTTATATAGACCCAAATTATTTAAAGTTCCCCATTTCATGTCAGTAAGGTTCAAATGTCAAGATTTCATAAACAGATAAGAGATAATAAATTCAATAAAGAACTAAATTTTATTGAACTTTTCATGATATAATTAATCTACAACATATTAAATTTTAGTTAAGTTCCCTTTATTGATCCAAATACGGCTGCTGTTGTTAAAGATTTACATAGTTGCATAGCCTGAAAATAATAATAATAATAAATATGATTATCATTATCTGTGTAATCACCAGTGGCGTAAAGTCAATGAAATCCACGAAGGACTCTTGAGACTCTGCACCCTCACAATGATCTAAAGTAAAATGATGTGATGAGATTAAAATAATTAAATGAAATGGTTTTGTCAAAATGGAGTAATAAAGACCAATAAAAAAACTGTATATAACTTGTAATATTTCAATATTTAAGTAATATCATTATCAAACCTAAATAAATATCGAAATATTACCAGTTATATACAGTTTTTTATTGGTCTTTATTACTCCATTTTGACAAACTTAACATATATGAATCAAAGACCTGTGAGCTTAATCTATCTGTCCATTTATACATTAACTGCTAACTAATATTCCTAAAATCTTTCGCAACCGAGTTCTACAAATCCATCAAATTTCTAGTCAATCGGACTTACGGTTAGTGTCTTACAGAATTTACTGTGAGCATACAACTTTTATGCTCACAGTAAACTCTGTAATGTAATGGTATGGTTGCAAGAATGATTTTTACAGGCGTAGTCGGTTACAAACTGACATTAACGGTTGTAAATACTGCGCTCGATGGACCTTACCAGTTGTCGAATGTAATTTTGGCAAAACTAACCAGGTGTTGGAGACCGCGCATTTATGCTGATTAACGGACTACCTAAATACCTAAAAAAATACAGATTTTTATTAAGTAGGCTTTAAACTGTTGGTTCACATGTCCATGATCATGACCACAAGAAAATGAGAGAATTCTAATAATGAAGTACAGTATTATTGTCTTTTTGACTTGCATTGTAACGTGAAGTTAAGAAATAAACGATGGCTTTAAATTTCACAACTCTTGTCCATCACTTGTGTAATTTATCGTTATATATCTCACTTTCTTTCTTAGTCTGAATTTTAATTTTATGTGGAGCGCTCTTAATACGAACTAATAGCTTTTCATTTCTTCATAACAGGATCGGGTAGCTGTCCATGGGCATCGCCAAACTACACAGGTTCCAACGACCTTTGGTTCGAGGAAGAGACTGAACTGATTAAATCATGTGGTGCATTATCTTCAGCTCTGGGACTTCAGAAGAGTTTCAGTACTTCAGATATTGCTCAGCTGCCAACCTCTCCGATTGCGCTCAAGCCATCTGTTTCAGAGGTAAAAGCAGTTTCTTTCTCGAAAAAGGCTTATTGGGTTTTAATATATAGGCATGAATATATATCCCTTCATTTCAATGAAGACGTGAACAAATGTATTGTCTTTATTTCACAGACGGGGAAAAAAATTATATTTAGTATTTTTTTTTAAGTTCCAAAATTATTCGCAGTGTGCTGTATTTATTCACGAGATTTTATTGAAATCCTAACAAATACGTTCAAAATATATTATATTGTCCCCCTTTGCCTTCTCTAAATATTATATTGTCATATTTTCTTCTTCTATGGTTTATCCATCCATTTTCACGGGTTTGGTTGTAGATCAAATTTCCCGAAACATATATCCTCCCTGAAAATTATGTCCAGGTAGTTACATCAATTTCCAATATCTGCCTTATTTACTCCATCTTCTTCTTGGTTTTAGACGAA
Source organism: Campodea plusiochaeta (assembly GCA_034698565.1). Taxonomy (NCBI): domain Eukaryota; kingdom Metazoa; phylum Arthropoda; class Diplura; order Rhabdura; family Campodeidae; genus Campodea; species Campodea plusiochaeta. Next base: position 306 of record JAQIWE010003811.1, on the reverse strand, counting down.
ATCTTTTTCTTTCACTAATATTTTACAATTCGTATACTCGTATACCAGCAGCGACAAGAAAAATTCTCAACCCATATTCAAAATAATAACATACATTGCAAATACTCCTTTAATATAGTAAATGAAATGTTTTTAACTGACTACTTTGTATTGGAAAAATAAATTAAGAACAATAAAAATTTCAGCTCAAGTGGGACTCGAACTCACGACCTCGGTCTATCCAGGCCCTTGCTCTACCAACTGAGCTATGGAATCCGACAAATTTTTCTCATTCTTAATTTTACATAATAGTTACTCGTCAAATAG